>JAJOOO010004255.1:0-25837 GCA_029582685.1 Solanum piurae | reverse complement strand
AAAGTACAAAATACAAGGGTTGTAAGGAGGGGTCATATCTGCAATGCTCTAGGTGTCGATACTCGAAGATATGTTGACTTCCTCATCAACGGGTGCTCACTCTGGTGTAGGGACTATTTTAGGTTGGATATTGTCCACATAGGCAGGATGGCAAATAGCTGAGGCTCTAGATGTCATCATATCATGCTGCTTCTCTAATTCTTCCTTCTCTCTAGCAGCCTATTTGGATTCCCTCCTATACTTCTTTAGTCTCCAACTCTCTTCCCAAGAAGTTTCATTAGGGAGCTCAGTTTCAAGTTTCTTCTACTTCCCATCACCCTATCTAGTCTTAGGCATGACAAGGTCACCCAAAATATCCCTAACTATCTGAGTGACCACATGCATGCTTAATAGATTCATCAGTGAATAGGTATAAGTGGGGGAGGTAGATCAATCGGCTTTTCCACCATATTTTCAATCTTCACTTTCATTTCAGAAATATGTACTTGTAAAAAAGCGGCATATCGATATCCTAAAGCATTTATCCGGCTATTGAAGTGAGACTCTAAGCCAGCCATTTGGTTCTTAAGTACAAAAAGCTCTTGTCAAAGTTGATTTTGCAGTCGCAGCTCTGCACTATGTACCTGACTCTAGACCACATATAGTAGATTTTCAACTACCAAATATAGAATGGACCTGGTCTTCCTTTGTTACACCACAAGTCTCTCAAATAATATGATAGGCAAAGAGACAAATGTACCTACAAAAGATGAAGAGGGTGCTGGTGGAGCCTTCTCTCCCGACGCTGCCTACAATTTTCCCTATGTATGCTCAATGACTCCCTCATCACGTGTAGGCTCTAACGATACAAGTGGAAACACAACCAATGGTGCAAGAGGTCCTGCCCTTGAGCCATTTAGTGGGTTGGCTACATCTTTTATTTAAGACATCGTAGTGACTTTTGTGGCCTAAAGATATTTGTCCACCAATTTTTAAGTGGTATATAGGCATGAGTACATAATATTTTGATCAAACAAGGAAATGAGATACTTTCTCTTTCATTCATGATCTCTCATTTCTGTAGAAAAAAACCACCAAATGATAAATGTATACCAAGCTAAAATGCAAGCAATTAAGGAAGCTTACGAAGGCAATAGGGTGTTGTCATTCCCTATTGTCCGCAACTGTGCACGTACAACATCCCACAAGACTTTAACTCGAAATGTCAAAGATGTGTGGTGATGTGCACCTGTGAGTTGGCTATATTTTGACTCATTCGTGGCTTAATATTAAATAACTTACTGTCCTCAATGTTTATTTTATGCTCATAACTGGTGTTAAGATGTTCATATGCACCAATGAAGGCTTAAGAGTGAGGCAAGGGCATTATGATGCAAAAAGGACCGAAAAGTTTGAAAGACTAGATGGAAAGATTTGTTGGCAACGATTTCTTGCTTTTCACTATGCTTAGATAAAACCCCTTACCTTAGGGGTGTGATCATGTAGTCAAATGTATTAACTAGATAATGAGTGTTATTAATTGTTGATTTTAATGTTGTTTTGAAGTGGGTTCAATTATTTGTTCATGTTTTAATTGATGAATACAAGTTGCATATTCAATACTATTTTAGCTCTCTATGCTTGCTTGAGAAAGAGGTAATGGAGTAGAATGTTTGATTGATAGTTGTATTGATTGTGTCTTTTCCATCTAGCTTGAGAAAGTGGATTTAATTGCGTCTTTGCAAACCCAACTTGAAAGAGTCGGTTAATTAAGAAATTTGGTTGTTCCGTAATTTTAAGCTTGTTAAGGTTCGAGAGAACTCATTTGAAACATGATAGTTTATCGAGAGATGACTATTGTAATCAAACCCTAGCCTACCCATTGAGATTCAACAACTTTAAGCAATTTGTAATTACCCATTACGCGAAATTAGCATTCGACTGATCACATTCCTAAGGTTCAATCTCTAATTGTTTACTCCCCGTGTTAAGTATTCTCTTTCATAAATTGGTTACTAAATCCCCCCCGCCCCCTATTTGATAGTTATTGTTGAAACTTTGTGATTTGTTTTCATGTTACGAAACCTTTACTTATACAAATGATTAGGACACGTTTTTACTTCTTAATTGAATTCTCTAAAGTATCACTCCTTGTGTGATCGACCCCAACTCTTAGTTAGGTTTATACTTGTTAGCGACCGCCTACACTTAGAATTGGATGAAGTGTAGTTGAGCATTATCAAAAATGGTGCCGCTACCAAGGATTGGTGTTTTGAATTCTTTTATTGAAGTGTATTCGTGAAATAATTTTATTTTAGTTGAATTATATTAATTTTTCTCTTTCGTGATTGCTCCAAAATAGGTGAAAAAATTAGTGTGGACGGGAGCAATGCAAGTCAGCTTGGGAATAATGATGACATTGGAAACTTGAATGATGTCAATGAGGATCAGCTGGGAACTGCGAGTGCTATTTGATTGCCCCAAACTGTGGGTAATGCACTGTTTCATGTGAGCACCACTATGTTGCAGTTGTTGCAAACGAAATGTCTCTTTGGGGGACTTAGTCATGAGGACCCTCATGACCACATCTGAATATTCGTGGATGTGTATGGACCGTTTTCCTTCAAGAATATCACCCAAGAGTCAGTCTGACTCCGTTTGTTTCCCTTCTCTCTAATGGAGGAGGGAAGGATGTGGTTGACTGAATTAACAAGGGAATCGATCACTTCTAAGGAGGAGCTCACGAAAGTGTTTTATGAAAGGTTTTTCCCTCCCGAGAAGATGGTTAAGTAGAGGGATAATAATCAGAATTTCAAACGAATTGATGGTGAGAATATTCATGAAACATGGTTGAGGTTCCAAAAGTTATTTCTTTAATGTCTGACTCACGGGTGACCAGAATATTTTTTATTGTAATATTTTTATCAAAGTCTCGATATGGTCAACAAAGGTTTAAATAATCAACACATTTGGGGTTGTATTATGAGACAACCATTTGACATAGCGTCGTCGTTACTTGATGAGATGAGGAAAAGTAATCATGCATGGTACACAAGAGAAGATCAGGTGTATCTGTGGAAACTTGAGCTAACAAAGGAACAAATGGAAAAGAACCAAAAGCGTGATAAAAACATGGCCAAGATGATAACCCAAATAGACCTATTGTCGAAGCATGTCATGGGAAGTGGTTACAAGGCTGTGAATGTGGTTGGTGCTAGTGGCGGTGCAAGTCCTGATGACGCACAATTTGAGGCCATGTACAATGAAGTGGTGCAGTTCTTATCAAACCAAGTAGGGGGTTCTCGTCTGAGCTATCCAAGGTCAGGTGGGAATCAAGGTTGGAATAGGGATTGTGATGATCGTTGGAGAGATTGAGATCGCGAATGGTGTGACCGTGCCGCAAATTGGAGAGATAGAGAGGGCGGAAAAGATTGATATGTGCCTCCTCATGAATGTGAAAATCCAAAGGAACAAAGGGCTGATCCTGAAGGTTTTTGGACCGATGGTGTGCTTGCTCGTATGTTGAACAAGGTGGAAAGGTAGGACACGATGCTCAAGGAGATGAAAGATGATGTCTCTTCTCTAAACCAAATGGTTACATCACACTCAGTGTCTATTAAACATCTTGAAACACAAATGAGTCAGATCTCAGCTAATTTAAATCGAAGTTAACAAAGGGGTCTCCCAATTTATACTTTGGTGAACCAGAAAAATGAGGCATGATCCCATGGCCACATCGTACAACGACGTTAAATAAGGTTCTTCTTGGAAGGAAACCCAAGTTTTATTTTGTGATATCTGAATAACGTTTGTTGGATGCGCATGTGGAAATTCAAATTTTAAGAGGGAAAGGCAAATGGGCGAGCTCACAGCTCACTCGGCGACTCGCCGAGTGACTCATCGAGCCTGATCTATCTCGCCTTTCTAAACTAATGGAAGGGCCAATGTTCAGTACATTTTGACAGGCAAAGGTCCACTCGGTGACTCGCCTAGTGGATCGATGAAGTTAGTGACCATCGCCGATCAAGGCGCGAACTGAAGGTTCATGGCCTTTCAACCGTTTGAAATTCAAAAACTTTCATTTTATTGAGCTTTTCGACTAATATTTTCTCTCAAACAAACTCTAGATTACGTTTTTAGTTTAATTAGCACTAAATTCCTTGTAAGTGATCAGAATCTGAAGTGACAATTTTCGCTCCCTTATTGCCTTAGCTTTTACTTGTCTGTTTCTGAGGTTGGTGTCTCGAATTTGCCTTTAATTTCATGATATTTTTTAGCATGCTTTTGAGTAGTTAATCGATCTATTTTATGCTTCAATTGTATTCCTAGTGTCTCATTAAAAGATTATTTGTAATCGAGCATGTTGGATAATTGGGTTTGCCTAAATTAGTTTATTTTAAAGTTTGAATTTATTAAATTATGTTTGTTGCATGTTGGGCTTTTAGTGGGTGAAGTCTGAGTAACCCGAATTCCACTAAACAACTTGAATTTGGCCAATAATGGATTGGGGTGACATCATTCTGAAGGGAAAATCGTTGTTTGGTTCAATTTCGCCTAATTGGGAAAAGTCTGAATACCCCAGCTAAAATTTGCGTACTGGGTAGTCTTGAATTGCGTAGAATTGGGTACAAAATTTATTGTCGTGGGCTACTAGTTCAAAATTCAAAATTGGGTTGGAAATCTGGCACATTGGGTCATTTGGCGAGTTCGCCGATCATTCCTGATGGCTTACTTGACCTCAATTATTGTTGAACTGTCATGTAATTCTATGCTATATGCATGTACTCGCTGAGTTGAATCGGCAACTGAACCCTAAGTCCCATATGTTCCTTCATGGGTTTAAGAGTTTTGTGCAGGGTACGCAGAGTTGATCCCAAAAGGGAAGAAGAAACTAGGGTTGATGGCACTAGTTGATTTTGTAGAGGTGCGAGGTAGGAAGGTGATGTGCAGTGAAACATACATCAATGATTTGTTGACCTACACCACACGCACCATTCATACAGTGACAAATACGATAAAGACCAAGACTCTTTATTACTTGAAGGGTGGCTGGCCCCACTACTTTGTGATGTTACACCCCCATGGATAGAAGCGGGGGTCCTGATTGATAAGAAGGATCTTAGTGTCGCTTCCCTCTATTGGTTTGGTTTCATCGACAACACCTTGATGTCGTCTCAAAATGAATCTATCGTACGACATCCAAAATCTGCACTTATGGATGCATTATTGATCAAGATAGGCTAATTTTGTGGTCTATCATCATGCAATAGATGGCCATGGGATCAAAACAGAGTCACACATGCTTGCCTTTCCCTATTTTTATCAGTGATCTGTGTCGCCGAGATGGTGTTCCATTTGTGGGGAAGTTGGATGTTTAGGTGATCCCTACCGCATCTACTAACATACGGAGGATCGAAGCTCAATATATAAAAGATGATGTTAAGGCCCTGGAGGCTGATGCCCTTCAATCTACGTCGGGAGTTGAGACGACATGTATACCTGTTTCTTATTCCTCTACTGCTCCTGCTGCTACTCCTACATCCCGTCCCCTGTTGACCCAGGCCATGTAGTATAAGATGGGCAACCTGGCCTATTCAGCCAATGTGCGAGCTTCTAGGGTTGAGGTCATTGTCCCATGTATGATAGAGAGAGATATAGTTGCTACTTTAGCTCCCATTCAGGAGGAGCTGAGGGGATAACATATGCTTATTACAACCCATGGCCTAGAATTGGACTCTCTTACTGTTAAGGCTTGTAAGTAGGAATGTAGCTAGTCTAATAAGTTGGCAGCCTTGAAGGCTGACAATGGGTTACGGCGTGATGTGGACAAATTTAAGTCTACTGACATCTTAATGCTATGTGGCAATGTTGAGATTCCCGAGGCCCTAAGTTCAGATATACCAGCTACTTCAGAGATACCTCCGGCAAGTGTGATCGGAGATGTTGATGTAGCTAATTATGATGATGAATCAGATACGCCAGAGACTGATGAGGAAGAGTTAGCGACTCGTGAGGAGGTGATATATGAGGATTTAGAGGATCTTGAGGGTGAGATGGTCCGGATGGTTACTGAGACTTCCGTACGTGCCACATTCATGATAGGTTCTAATGGGTCTCAGCCTATGAAGGAGGTCCCTGCACATCCATCTAGTGTTGGAGGAAAGCCGGGCACTGATGCCCTGATTGAGGCTACCCCAAATTTGCGGAGTGTACCTAAGGTTTAGCCTGATATGGGAACTTTACTCTCCTTTGTTTTTATTTACCGTTGGTACTCTTTTTCATTACCATTCAGGACAATGTTTAGTATTTTTGGTGGGGTGAAGGTACTTTGATAGTTATCCTCTTTGTTGTATTTTGTTTTGTTTTGGGATATTTTGTTGTTTTGTTTTTGTTGTATTTGGATAAAAACTGCTCTTCTTGGTGCTTGAATGTAAATGAATGCGGTTTTATCTCATTGATCCCTTTCTTGATTTCTTGATTTTTTATTTTTTGTTGATGTTCTCTTGTACATTTGAGTGTCGGTTGTGACCAATATCGATTACCTGAATAGTGCTCTTGATGAACAATTGTTGTGCATGTCCAATAACGAAAATTGAGTTGCATATGTCTTATTTGATCTCTTAACATTTCATTGTGACTAGCCAAATTATCGAAGTGAGTCTTGCAATGACCGCTGCATGCGAGCTTAATTTGTAGATTCATGATCGAGAATTGTGTTGAATGCCTTCTATGGTGAGGTCTGCTTGAAGTATATATGCATGGTCATATTTTGAACTTACCATGTTGGTCTGATTGACTAATTTTGGTGAATGAAGGAAATGATCTTAAGCATAAATTTTTGAGAGTGAGCTTAATTGCTATTTTTATGTGACCACCTTGTGAGTGTGTTAACCTAGCTAACACCATTTGATCCTATCCTTTTCTTTGGATGAAACATGAACACAGATGACCTTTTCCTCCCTACCTAAAACCCTTCATGAAGCATTGGTTTGTTTGAATAGATAACTTAGGCCAAATGCCTAAGATGGGAGTGTGGTAAGAATGAGGAAAGAAATTGAGCGAAGTTCGTGAAATCCAACCATGGAAAAAGATGGAACCCCTCTATATTAAAAAAGGGTGAAAAAAGCAACAAAAGAAAAGGGCAAAAATTGTATTAATTGTGCATTGGGGAAATAAAAGGGGTATCCAACGAGTTATATAAAAAAAATTGTGTGCTTGAATATCCCAAGGATAGGTTGCGAAGATGAAAAAAATGAAAGAAAAGGAGAAGAAGTGAAATTTGAGTCATGATTTATGAAGGTAGAAGTCACTAAAACAAAATGATCATACAATTACCCTCAGCCATATTACAAGCCTTGAAAGACCTTTTTGATCTTGCATAAGCCGAATGATATGTTGGTTGGAAAATATGGGCAAGCCTATAGGTAAAATTGTGCATGTTTTTCTCATTGAGAGCGTGAGAGTTGATTGTGGTTCATTAAATTGAAATATTTATTTGGCTTTGTGAGAGCATGGAATCATTCTTGATGTGAGGGCATTCAAATACTCTTGTTGAACATGAATTTGCATTTGAAGTGTGCATTGTGAGCTTGCACTCTATTTGATGATGGCTACTCATAGTTTGAAACTTTTAGTGCACAATTGAACGTGCAGATTGAACCTTCTGTGCATTCATGTTGCGTCTCAAGTAGCACTATTTTTAGACATCTCTGTTGGACTGATTGATCTTGTGTTTTACTTGAGGACAAGCAAAAGTTTAAGTTGGGGATGTTGATGAGTCGGGAATTTTGACTCATTTAGGGCTTAATATTCAATTATTTAATGTCCTCAATGCCTATTTTATGCTCATAACTGATGTTAACTTGTTGATATGCATCAATGAAGTCTTAAGACTGATGCAAGGACATAATGATGCAAGAAGGAACAAAATGTTTGAAAAACTGAAGAAAAGAGAAGGTGGAGCCCATAAAATCCACTCGGTGACTCGCCAAGTGAGCCTCCAGCCTGCCTAAAGTTCCAGCGAAGTAGTTCATAGACCAAACTAACTTGGCAAGTAACATGGTGATTTGGCAATGCGCCGAATGAGTCGGCGATAGAGATCAAGATCTCCAAAAGTTCCTGAACAATTTCCTGGAGGATCCAAGCCAAAAGGCGAGAAAAAGAGAAACACGGCGGATCGCCGAATAGGTCGGCGATCCTTACTTACTTTGCCAAGTTTAATTCGTGCTGAATTTTTGGGAACATATAAATATAATTTTTAAAAGAAGAAAAGGAGTTCCCACATTGCTCACTTCTAGGTTTGTCAGAGTCTTACACTTTCTAATATTGTTTAACATTTTGAGTACAGTTTGGGATTTATATTTGGAGATCGTAAGAGTTTAACTTCGATTTCAACCTTTGGGTATTGCAAATCATTAGCAATTCAGATGAAAAACATTGTTGGTAACTATTTCTTGCTTTTAACTATGCTTAGCTAAAACCCCTTACCTTAGGGGTGTGATCATGTAGGTGAATGTATTAATTAGCTAATGGGTGTTATTAATTATTGATTTTAAAGTTGTTTTGAAGTGAGTTCAATTATTTGTTCATGTTTTAATTGAAGAATTGAAGTTGCAAATTCAATTTTAGTTTAGGTCTCTATGCTTGCTTGATAAAAAGGTAATAGAGTAGAATGTTTGATTGATAGTTGTATCGATTGGATCTTTAAAATCTAGCTTGAGAAAGTGGGTTTGATTGCATCTTTGCAAACCCAACTTGAAAGAGTGGGTTAATTAAAGAATTGGGTTGTTTGGTAGTGTTATGCTTGTTGAGGTTTGAGAGAACTCACTCGAAACATGATTGTTGATCAAAAGATGGATATTGTAATCAAACCCTAGCCTACCCATTGAGATTCAACAACTTTAAGCAATTAGTAATTACCCATTACACAAAATTAACATTCGACTGATCACATTCCTAAGGTTCAATCTCTAATTTTTTACCTCATGTGGTAAGTACTCTCTGTCATAAATTTGTTACTAAATCCCCCCCCCCCAATTTGATTGTAATCGTTGAGACTTCGTGATTTGTTTTCATGTTACGAAACTTTTACTTCTACACACGATTAGGACACATTTTTACTTCTGAATTGAATTCTCTACCATATCACTCTCTGTGGGATCTACCCCAACTCTTAGTTGGGTTTATACTTGTTAGCAACCACCTACACTTAGAATTGGATGAAGTGTAGTTAAGCGTTAATACTGCCTCATCATTAGTCGCAATCGGCCTAGCAATCCATCTCATGATACTCTCTCGAGAAACTAGATCCTCCATCTCAACTTCACTACTCACCAAATGGTGGTGACCCTTATATAAACCTACACTTGTAGGCGCAGTGTACTCCGGACCATGTAGAAACCTTTTGATTGTTGTCTATGAAATATCAACCTTCGGACCCCGAATAACCACCTATGCTAGTGGTCCTATCTTCAATGTTTCTACTTTCTTTTCCCATTTGGATGTTTCTACGGTCTCTGACTTTATTAGTGTGGCAGCATATGAGGATTATAATTCTTTGGTCAAGTGCCGACCAAACTTTCCTGGGTGTTTATTCATCCATTCAAACTTATGTTGTTTGAACAAGCTGTGAATATTTGAGAAAGCCGACAAGTCAGCCTCCACAACTCTACTTTTTGGGACAATGGGTCCCCAGCCAATGCCACTGGACTTGGACACTATTTCTTTCTCAAATATCTCCCTTGATCCAGGAATAGCCCAAGTATTTTGAATGACATCAACAAGTTGTTGTTGCACTACTGGGTCAGCTTCCCTCTCTCTAATAATCTACACCACCAAGTCATGGGAGTCACTGTTGTCGCTATCCTCTTGACTGTCCCTCTCTTCTTCTAGAACTTCAACTATTAGTGGATCATTAGAGAACGCCCGGGATGTACCCTCAGACCCTTTCACACTCTCAGAACCACTTTCTTCCTCTTCAGACTGGGCATGAGTGTTATTATGCCAGTCAACTTCCCTAGCTGTCCGAGATCTAGTTGCACAGGGGGAGTATTGCACATTTTCAGTGTTGACCTAGACCCCAGGTCTAAAAGATGCGTCCTCACTAGAAATTTGTTCTAGAGAAGCAAGGGGTGAGATATGCAGTTATGTCGTCTTGCGCCTTGTTTTAGCCATTTTAGGTGAGTGGCAATGAGTAGAATTCAGCTAAATTTAATGACTACTCTAACGGGTACTCATGCTTCCCTTGTTTAGTTATAAAAAGTGATTATTCCCCTTAAGAATGTCGTCACTAAATCCATCATTGGGAAGGACCATGCAATGAAATAAGAATGAAACAGTAAAAGAAAATATTTTTGGTATTTTATATTTATCTTTTATACGAGGCTATATGAAGTCCGTTGTAAGTGCAATAATCCATCTTACCCTTCCTGAAGTTTCCCAGTGGTGATGCATAACCTAAGGTATGTGACACCTGCAAGGTCCGTGAAGCCATTCATTGACTTACACTTAGATGGGGTTTTGGCTTGGACTTCCCTATTAACCCACATCTTTCAAATTAATCGATCAAAAACACCAAAAACAACTCTCCTAACCTTCCTGTGACATGATTTCATCTTATTTGGACAAACCCATCAATATATACACATATAATCAACATAAGTTTCACACCATTACATCAACATACAAACCCGCACATTCAAAATAACTCAAGCATTCCATGAATTTATCAATAATTAGTAACTCCCAATTTTAATTTCAATAAGATTAAGTTTATATCAAGTAAATATTAAGGCCATACTTCAAATAGACACAAAATGCACACAAAGAACAAAATGATTGCTTTAATGGATAAATTTCTAGCAATATGGAAATAGCGATTGTATTTTTTTGATCCCTTAATATAGATTTTAAAAAAACTAATTAGTTGCCAAAGAGACGTTAGCAATTGAAGGAGAGGGGAAAAATTGGTCCTTTGGTGTTGAGGTGTTTTTAATAAAAGAAAATAGGGTTTTGGGTCGAGTTGGGTCGGTTCGGGTTCATTAAGACCGACCTAACTCAGATGAGCCGTGAAGTTTCTCGTAAGAGCACCACGGCCCGTGTAGGTTCCCATGATCCTTACTTAACACAAGTGAACTTACCTCCATGTTAACGAGAGGCTAAACGGTTTGTCTAAGATCAAACGGGTCGTAAACCCTTCTGTGAACATTTTTTTCTTCGCTTGTGAGTTCATGACAGGTTGCCATCACTCTCACGAGCCGTATAGTCTTAAATACTGGATCTTGAAGGTGTTCTTTCCTTAAGACTTCCTGCAAACACGCACACACATTGACCCTATAAAAATTACAAAATTGTAGGTATTTAAACTACTTATTACAATTACATCTTGGGTTTTCTCCCAAGTAGCGCACAATTTAATGTCACGGCGTGACGCAGGTACTAAATTACTCTGACTTAATCAAGCTTGAATTCCTCAACTATCTTAACTTCTTCCTGGCCCACCATATATGCCTTGACTCGCTGTTCATTTTCCTTGAACTTTTCACCCTTTTCATTTTCAAGTTCAATCTCTCCCGACTGAAATACTTGGGTCACAAAGAATGGTCCTGACCATGTGGATCTCAACTTTCCTAGAAATAGTCATAACCTTGAGTTAAATAACAACACCATGTCTCCAGGACTAAAAGTTCTTTTCTCAATATGTTGGTCGTGATACTGCTTTATCCTCTCCTTGTACAATGCATGTCTCTCATAAGCTCTTACCTGAAACTCATCCATTTCATTTATTTACTCTAGTTGCATATTTGCTGCCTCACTCCAACTCAAGTTTAGCTTCTTTAGTGCCCACAATGCTTTGTGTTCTAAATCCACATGCAAATGACATGCCTTTCCAAAAACTAAATGATATGGTTACGTATCAATAGGTGTTTCGAAAGTTGTCCGATATGCCCATAATGCATCATCCAATTTCCTTGCCCAGTCTATTCTGTTAGCATTCAGTGTCTTCGACAATATAGTCTTTATCTCCAGATTGGATACTTCCCTTGTCCATTCATTTGCGTATGATATGGTGTCGCCACTTTATGCTATTTCATCCCATATTTAGCCAGGAGACTGCGAAACAGTTTAATGCAGAAATGTGAACCTCCGTCACTAATAATCTCCCTAGGTGTGTCAAATCTAGAGAAAATATTCTTCTTTATGAATCCTGCAACACTCTAGTCATCATTCTCCGCAGAGGCGACGACTTATGCCCACTTTGAGAAATTGTCAACTGCCACCAATATGTATTTTTGTCCAAACAAACTTACAAATGGTCATATGAAGTCGATACCCCATATATCAAATAATTCGACCTCCATGATAGGGGTCATAGATAACTCATGACGATGGCAAATATCCCCTTGTCTTTAACACATGTCACAACCTTTAACTAGATCAAACACATCTTGATGAATTGTAGGTTAATAATAAAAACTTTGGAACACCTTGTGGGCACTACGATCACCCCGATGATGTCGAGTGATCTTTGGCATATTTATATTCCCAATTACTATGAATTACCCATCTTTAACGTGAGTTTAAGAACATTCTCTATTCTAATTTATATTCTTTGCCATAGAATTGAAATCATTGCATACTAATATATATGATTAGTTATTTCCAGGGTTCTGAAGATATGTAGGCACATAACGGGAGGAAGGATGACAAAATCGCATGAAGAGAAGGCATGTCATAGTGCCCAAGCACATTAGACGTGATGGTGGCGCAGGGTGCCAGCCCAAAGTTGACTGGGGACTCTTCTTGGTGCACTGGTGGTGCACGGCCCCAACCTTGTGTCACCTGAAGGCCATTCTTGGCGCAAACCAGGCACGCTACCCTTACTCATGTCCAACTTACTCAGTGAAGTTTAATTGAATTAGGATTCCTACTTGGGATAAAATAGGAAATTTATTTCCTATACTCGATAAATAGGACCCTAGGGTTATTTTATAAGAGTTTGACTTCTTTTTGGTGTGTAAGAGTAGGGATTAATGATTCGTGTTTGATTTCAATTCTCCACTCATTCATTAATATTTAATTGCACCAACAAAGTTATTTTTCAGTTTATGAATGTTAAGAGTGGCTAAAAGCCCTTGTTCTGGAGTTGTAGCTATGGGTTTTTGTTGAGCATCAATAATTTCCATCTAATTCTTGGTTATCGCCTAAATTATTATTGTGTTCTTATTTTAGTATGTCTTGACTGACCATCCTAGAGATAAAACTCTACTTTATTCTTGGACTTGGGAAACAATAAGGTAGATAGACCAAGGAATACAAAATGCTTTATATTTATTGGATATCACTTGATTAGATTCATTTTTAGGTTTGACACCTAGACGAACACCAAGCTTGGTTATGAAACATGATGAAATTTTAATGCCCGCTAATTGGGCCGGTCTATTCCCGCTCAACAATGTAGTTAGATAGCCAATTGGAGTAGGCGATTAGAGGTCGTGAGATCATGATCACAAAATTTATCTTGTAAATAATTAATTTGACAACCTTAATTAATTCGTTAATTGAGAAGCAATGCATGAGATCCGATGCAGGTTGCAGCCCTAGAATTTTCCTTTTCTTGTTTAAAGCATCGAAATGAAGTCGTTCTAGTTGGTTACTTTAATAATCTAACTGTTTGTAGTAGTATTAAACAAAAATCACATTCTTTTGATATTACTTCTATTAAATTGTGCAAATAAGTTAGTTAATATAAATTGATCGTAAGTCCCTTGTGTACGATAACTCGATTCTAAAAGAGGAACTATACTACGTGCGCGACCACGTACACTTGCGTGTGCTTTTGGGCACAACATGTTTTTGGCATTGGAGAAGAATCACAAGCTTTCAGTATACTCAGCATTTTGGCCTCGGGCACACACTACACGATTATACTGTCCGCACAAACTGTGTATATGTAAGGTTTGTCCCAAAAGTACTTCCTCACATCATGCAATAACTTCTTCCTTTGTTGAAAAGTCAAGCGCTTGAACATCAAGTCACTAGAAAGATACTTGGCAAAGTTTACAAACCAAGGAATAAGATCAAGAGTAGTTGCTAATACCTGCTCATCCGGGAATGAGTCATAAATATAAAGTTCAACTTCCCCTTTCTTCTATACTTCCAGTATGGACAAGTAATCTTCTACTTGATTTTCACAACCTCTTCTATCTTTTACCTCAAAATCAAAATCTTGTAACAACAACACCCATCGTATCAATCTCGTCTAAGCATCTTTTTCCGACTTCAGATATCGCAATGTTGCATGGTCAGTGTGAACTATCACTTTTGTTCCTAGCAAGAATGCTCTGAATTTCTCAAAGGCATACACAACTGCAAGCAATTCTTTGTCAATGACAGTGTAGTTCTTTTAAGCTCCATTCATTGCCTTGCTTGCATAGTAAATCGGGTGAAAGACCTTGTTGCACTTCTTCCCTAGCACCACCCCTAAAAAAATACGACATGTGTCACACATTACTTCAAATGGTTGAGACCAATCTTGAGCAATAATAACTAGGGCTGAAATTAATTTTGCCTTAAGACATTCAAAGGTTGTGGCGCATGCTTCATCAAAGGTGAACCTTATCTCCTTCTCTAACAATTTACACAAAGAATGTGCAATTATGGAGAAGTCTTTGATGAATCGTCGGTAGAACACTGCATGACCGAAAAACTACGAATCCCCTTTAGAGAAATAAGTGGGTGTAGCTTTTCAATAACTTCAATTTTTGCTCTGTCCACCTCAAAACCTTTCACGGACAATTTATCGCCTAGAACTATGCCTTCCTTTACCATGAATTGGAATTTTTCCTAGTACAAAACTAGGATTACGTTTTCACGTCTCTGTAGTGCCCTGCTAAGATTTAGCAAACAATCATCAAATTTTCACTTGCCACAGAGAAGTCATCCATGGCTACCTCCACAGTATCCTCAACCATGTCCGAAAAGATGGAAATCATACTCCACTGAAAATTAGAAGGTGAATTAAGTGCTTCACATCATCCAAATGTCATGCATTTGAATGCAAATGTACCATAAGGACATGTACAAGTGGGTTTCTCTTGATCTTTTGGTTCAACTGAAATGTTGTTGTAACTAGAGTACCCAGCCACAAAAAATACCACCAATTTTTTGCCAACTTATCTAAACTTTGGTCCATGAAAGGCGTTCGGAAATGGTCTTTCAAGGTCCATTTATTAAGTTTCTTGTAGTCCTTACACACTCATCAACCTATAACTGGCCTTTGCGGAATCAATTCATTCTTTTCATTCGCTACTATAGTCATTCCACCCTTTTCAGACAGATACTACACTGGTCTCATCCAATGGCTAACACAAAGTAGGTACACCACTCTTGCATCTAACCATTTAATAGTTTTCTTGTTTACCACCTCTGGAATTGGTGGATTCAATCTCCTTTAGTACTCTATACTAGGGCTACAATCTTCCTCCAATTGAATTTTGTGAGTCTAAATACATGGACGTATCTAAATTATGTCAGCAATGGTCCAAACAATTGCTTTCTTGGACCTTTTCAACACCTTCACCAATGCTTGCACTTGATTACCATTAATATCTACAGCCACAATAACTAGAAAAGTGTTATTTTAACCTAGAAAGACATACCTTAGATGACCAAGCAACTACTTCAATTCAATCACAGTTGTTTATGAATTGATGGTTTTGTTTGAGGGTTTGGCATGTTTTTAAAATCCAATTCTAACTTTTTAGGAGAATATGATTGTGATCCCATGCCTTGAAGTGCATTTAGAGTTTCCACATAATAGACTCAAAAGACCTCATCAAAGTTCATTATTACTGTATCCAGTGACTCTACACTAAATCATTCCTCTGTAGATGCTTCAGTGATCTCTTCTTCAACTATATCAATCGAAGACACCACACTCTTGTGGTTGCTTCATCGACTTTCAAACTTTGAATTTGATCTCTTCATTATTTAGGAAATTTTTTAGCTCCCACTCTCCACATCAACCAATGCTCTACTAGTTGTCAAAAATTGCCATCCAAAAATTATAAGAACTTCGAAATACACATCAAAATCTAGAATTACAAAATCACCCGGAAAGATGATACTTTCTACCTTGACCAGTACATCACATAAAATGCCTACTGGCTCTTCATTGATCTATCTGCCATTATCAATCTCATAGCAGTAGGTTTTGGAGAACCCAATCCAAGTTGTTTGTATACAACCAATGAAATGAGATTAATAATGGATCCCAAGTAACACAGAGTTTTTGCGAACTCGAATGCACAAATGGTGCATGGTATAGTAAATGCATCCTGGTCCTCTTTCTTTTGCACCAAGGACCTTGCAGCAATAGCACTAAAATAGTGAAAATTATATACTGGTTCAAATCATGTTGCCCTCTTCTTTGTTATTAAGTCCTTCATTAACTTAGCATAACCAGGCATCTTTTCCAAAGCCTCTACTAGTGGAATGTTTACTTACAGTTGTCAAAGCGTGGAACTGAATTTCAAGAATTTTCCATCCTCAGCTTTCTTCCTGAGCCTTTGAGGGAATGGATAAGGAGGTCTGGGAATCTGTTGTAAAGATAGGGATACCTCTACCGTAAATTCTTTAGTTTTGTGTGCCTTTTCTTCAACTCCTGACCATCTCTCTACTCTTCTTGATATCTCTAAATTATCCATAACTATGCATTTACCTCTTCTTCTTCATCCCATTCTATACTATCTTCCTGCTCAATGATTGCAAGTCTGAAATTTTGTAGGTATTTACCACTTCTCGTGGAGATAGCCACGCAGTGCCCATCTTTCTTTGGGTTAAAAATGGTATCACTAGGCAGTGTCGCATTCATTTTTTGGTTAAGTGAGGAAGACAACTGCCCCATCTGTTGCTCCAACTGAATTAATAAAAGTAGAGTGTGAGTCTACAAATTGACTCATGCTGGAGAATTCGTTTCTCAACCCTTTGACTCCCACATCTGTAGATTCCACTCTCTGTAGAACCATTGCTATCATATCTTTCATCCTGGAGCTGCTTAAACCACTACCTATTTGATTTGTGTTACTTGGAGGTACATACATACCATTGCAGTCATTTTTTTATCCCTTCTTATTTTGCCAGTTTTCTTGCTCTCTCCTTCCTGGTCTTTCATATTAACAATCTAGCTAATAGTTCCTACCTTGATTTACAGAATTAGAACCCTGGTGTCCCGAGTTATAATTTCAGAAACTCCCTTGTTGTTCAAATACTTCTCATCTTCATCAAAGTTAACATCGTGCTCCTCATACCTATTCACTGCACCTACTTCATTTAGTTTTTCTTGACCAGTAGTGAGAGGTTTTGTGATGAGGTCCGTTTGGGTTTTCATACAGGACATGTCTTGGTCCCATTCTTCCGTCCTCTTTATTTGTCAGCTGAGAGTTCAAAAGTGAACGCAACACCATCAACATCTGCATATCCTGTGTTCCAAGCTCTGTTGGTTTTTGATACCTCATCCATGATTACCATGATCTCAGGAAGTGGTTTTCTCATGAATGAACTACCACACATTGCATCCACAACTGGTTTCGCCACAAAGTTTAATGACCTGTAGAACTGTAGTTTCAAATACATATTTCGTGAGGCCATGATTTGGGAATCTCTACATATTTTGGCTAAACCTCCACTATGTATCATGCATTGCCTCACCCGGTAGCTTCTTGTGAGAACCTATCTCATCCTTCATTTGCAGCTCTGTGCTTTTAGGAAAAACCTCTCCATGAAAGCTTCCTTCAGCTCTGCCTCTGATTGAGTGATGTAGGAACTCATTCAACTTGTTGCTGTAACACCCCATAGTTTAGTAGACCATCTAGGGATAAATTGAAGGATACAAGTCAAGGCCAAGAGGGTATGAGCCAAGGCAAAGGATCAAGGGCCGAGGCAAGAGCCAAGGATGCCCCATGCTTGCAAAGGCACTACCCATGACAACAAGAGCCTAGACGGCTCATGGTGGCCACCAGGGATCATGGTCCCATCCGTGGTGGTGAGGCAGTATGCCCCTCAAGCCTGCCCAAGTTGGCCACATCCACACGAGCCACTTCACAACTCGTGAAGGCCTAGACAGCTCGTGGGAGTGGCTGGGAAGTTGCCTTTAATTCTTGGGGGAAAAGACCTCAAGCCTTAGCCACTGCCCAAGGACCACGGCTCGTGGTCTTGACCACCACTCGTGAGCCCTGTCGTGGTGCCAGGCACCATGGCTGCCTAGTGAGGGGTCTTTTCGTAAATTCCATTTTAGTTAGTTTTAAGTGGTGGTCGTTTTTTATGGACTTTATACACCTATATAAACTATTTTAAGTCTTTAACCACCCCAATTAAGTCATTAATTCCAAAACACCAAAAGATCCTAAAGTTCTTCATCTAAAAAATTATCTCTCTAGAAAACCCAAGAAGAAGAAAAACAAGAAGAAGAAGAGATGGTCAAGCAAGGCCAACTTCCTCCATTGTTGCAAGCATTGTGAGGGATTTATAATCAAGGTATGATAGCTTATTCATCCATTGATTCTTCCATCCATGGAGCACCCTAGATTTCCCCCAATTGTGAATATGAAATCCCCAATTCAAGTTAGGGTTCCTTCCAAAATTGTGGGTTTAGTTGAGTATGATTCCAATTGAGTGGATAGTACTTGTTTATGATTGATTTAGCATTGAATTATGTTATTATTATGATATTATGTGTTTTCCATGGCTAAAAAAAGTTTAATTGATGAATTTGAAGTCGTGTGGGTTTATACCTTGTGAAGGGAAATTGAATACTTAGAGTTGATCTTCTAGAATTGATGATATGTATAGAAATTGTTCAAGAATAGAAAAAGGTACTCATGAATTGAAATATATTAAGGTACATGTGATGGATTATGACCAGTAATGATTGATATTGAGCCTTTATGATGAAATATGGTTAGAATTGCTTAAGAATGAAGCTTGTGACTATAATACCTTGTGATCTAGATGTGAATGATGATTGTAAGAGGTAAAGCTTTGATAGTACGGCTTATAGTAATGTATGTTGATCATTAGGGTTAGAAGGTAAAGTTAATAATATGAATTATGTATGTTAAGGCTTTGAGAGTAAAATCTATATGAGACTAGAAGACTAATGAGTAGAATTATGGTGGAAGGCCTTTACCTACCTAACCTACCTTATGAATAATAGATTGAATGAAGTGATAGCATTACTTGAGTTCTGATGGAATCCATGTCTAATGTAGTGATTCTAGATATGTTAATTTGATATGAGATTTGACCCTATGAGGGAAAAATATGATATGATGCATATTTGTATGAATCTATGTGCATGCCTTATGAACACTTAAAGAGTGAAATGTTAATGATTAGGTTGTTATTGTGGGTTGATTGAAAGGTTATTATCATGAACTCATAATGAACTTAATGTGAAAGGTGTTCTAACATAGTAATGGTTCTAGGGTTGAAAGGTTTTTCTCACCTAATTGAATCAAAGGCTAAGGGGCCTTTATATCTAGATCATGGATGGTGATAGTTGCTTACGCATTGTTTAAAGAGTTATTTAATGAATTAACATGGATTGATTGTCAAGGACATATTTCCATGAAACTTGAGTCGAAGTAGAGACTTAATAATTATCTTGTGGGATTTAGGCCTAGCACCGAGTAAATATTGAAATGAGATGGAGGTTCCCCACCTAGTTGAGTTTGGGCTTCCAAAATGGAAACTCTTACCTAGTAGAGTCCGTATTTCCCAAAGTATGTTTTATGAGATGGAAGCCTTCACCTAGTGGAGTTTTGGGTTTCTAGTAGCAATCTTCGTATCCCATAACTACGCGCCCCGTAGGAAAGTTAGCTAGTGGATCCGACTAAGCTATCAAACCAGTTCTACCTTAGGCAAGTGTACCAACCATTGACGGAGTGGGTAACACCGGAAGGGATCATATGATAGCTCACATGTTCTCATGTTGGTTAAGGCTATATCCCAAAAACAACAAGATTAGTAATGAACTAAGATTATGCTTGAAGAAGCATCTCCTAGAGTTCAAACCGAATGGACTAAGATTATGCTTAAGGAAGCATCTCCTAGAGTCCAACATATTAATGAACTAAGATGTTCTTGAAGAAGCATCTCCTAGGGTTCAAAATTAATGAACTAAGACTATGCTTGTGGAAGCATCTTCTAGAGTTCAAAACAATGATGAACTAAGATGTACTTAATGTAGTATCTCATAGGGTTAAACTTAATTAGGAACTAAAATATGCTTAATGAAGTGACTCCTAGTGTTTCAATGCTTTCAAAAGATGGACTAGTCCTTAATTAAGAAGCATGAGTATGATGACCTAAATAAGTACTTAGTATGTATGGGATTATGGGGTCTCATCTATTCATTTCACAAGTATGACTTAAGGTTACCTAAGAAGTGTTGTTATTATATGATGTATGCGTTAATGGATTGTTGCTATAGTTTCCTTCCATGATATGTTTGACTAAAGGTGAGAGATTCCCTTGTCTATGAGAAGAAATCTAATGATGAGACCATGAGATGGTAAATATGATTATGATGGCCAAAGGGGATACTTGGCATGAATGGGATCATGGGGTCTTATTCATACATTGCACAAGTATTCTTCGAAACGACTTATGAAATGGTTCTCTCATGATATGAAAGCCTAATACTTGCCTATGTATATGGACTATGCTTTATGGTGACTAATGCTTATATGATGCTTAAGTTGGAGATTATGCTTATGCTTATGTTATTGTCTCTTATTCTTATGTTTTATGTTGGCTAACACTTTTGTTATGCTCTTATGATGTTATGCTAGCTGTCATATTTAGTACTTTTGTACTAACGCATACTTTCCTACATTCTCATTAAATGTAGGGTTCGGTGATTTGAGTTGCATTCTTGAGGATAGTTTTCTAAGAAGCGAGGAGTTGAATATTTGGTGAGTCCTCATAGCTTCGAGGACAAAACCATTATTTCCTTTATGTCTTTTATTTTCATGTTTTGAGACTATTGTATGGGTTGTGACCTAAGAGTATTCAAAGTTATATTAGATGGTTTGAGACAAAGTGTAGTAAAACTTCCACTTGCTTTTATGAAAGACTCTGATTGTATGGATAATATTTTTAAAATTTCCGTACTTTTATGTTATCTAATGTTATGATATGCTAAGGGCTTGTATGAGACTCATTCGGGGTCAAGTACGTCATGTTACTTCTAGGGTGTACCCCTGGGTCGTGACAAACTTGGTAATCAGAGCACAAGGTTTAGAATGGTTCTAGGATTGTCTCAAACCATGTCTAGTAGAGTCTTGTTCATAAATGTGAAGCGCGCCACATTTATGAATAGGAGGCTATTGGATGTTTAGGAAATCTCACTTCTTTATTCTCTAAGTCATGCCATAGAGTTTGGCTCTAGTAGGTTCTTCTTCTAATCTGTGCCCTATGGGTTTTCAGGGTATGGCTAATACAAGGGCGAATTCTAGGAGAGATGAGAAGGCAATATGGACCAAGTGTTTCTTCTCCAAGTTCCACACCAAGCTCCTCCTCAAGCTCCAATTGACCCTATAGGGGAGAATGTGACTTATGCGGAGTTTTGGTCTTCTATGCAATTGTTGGCTCAAGTCCTGACGGATCAAGTTAATAGAGGGATCGTAGCTCCGGTGAACCCTAATGTGAATTCTGCGGTTTCTTGATTGACGATTTTTTTCTAGGATGAACCCTCCCGAGTTTGTTAGTTCCAAAGTGGGAGAGGATCCTCAAAAATTTGTGGAAGAGGTTTATAAAATACTTGATGCCATGGGGTGACTTCGGTAGAGAAAGCGGAGCTAGCCACTTATCAATTGACAAATGTTTCTCAAGTATGGTATACTCAATGGAAGAACAATAGGCCGGTAGGAGAGGGCCCAATAGTGTGGGAAGGGTTCAAAGAAGCATTCCTGGTAGGTTTTTTCCCCGAGAGTTGAGGGAAGCTAAGGTGGAAGAGTTCATAAACCTTCATCAAGGAGGTATGAGTGTTCAAGAATATTCCCTAAAATTTACTCAATTGTCCAAGTATGCTCTGGCTTTGGTGGCAGATTCAAGGGATATGATGAGTAGGTATTTGACGGGTGTATCTAGATTGGTGAGAAAAGAATGTCATTCGGCAATTCTTCATGATAATATGGATATCTCACGTATTATGGTGTATGCTTAACAAATGGAGGATAAGAAACTCCAAGACAAGAATAGGGATGTGAAAAAAGCTAGGACCGGTGATGGGAATTTTTCTAATGATAGATCCGATGGATATGGTCAACCTAGGACCCAACAAAAGCTTTCAAACCAAGAGAGAGTGTCTAACCCTAAGCCTCAAAGAGGGAGTAATAGTGAATATGTGTTGCTTAAGCCTACTTGCACTAAGTGTGGAAGGAAGCATTATGGTAGGTGTCTAGCCGACAAGGATGGTTGTTATGGTTGTGGTAATGAAGGTCACAAGATGAGAGATTGTCCAATACTTAGGTCTAAAGGGAGAGAGGCCAAGCAAGCTTCTCTTAGTGGTCCGGATTCTAGTGCTCTCAAGCAAAAATAGGTTATACGTTCTCCAAGCTAGTGGTGAACAAGAGTGTCCCCCGGATGTGACTACCGGTATGTGTTTCATGCTTTATTAGATTTCGGTATTGTGTGGTCTTTTGTGACTTGATATGTTAGAGTTTGAAGTTGTCTTTAGTATGAATGATGTTTAGAAGAGTTAGTATAGGCTTACTCCCAAAAGGGAGATGGTGTGCTTAGATAGCAAGGTTTTTGTATGTTTATGTTTTTCCATGATTTCCTTATGTGGTGCATGTTCATGAAAGCTTGTGATTTAAAAGAAAATAAGTCTACATAATTTATTTCCTAATTTTGTAGTACATTGCGTATGAGTTGCTTATTTGACTTCATGAGATGAATATATGAGCATGTCGTAGTTTCGAGTGACAGATTCCTCCTTGAATAAATGTTTTTTGAGAGTAAAATGCATATAGGCTCCATACGTGTATGATTGAGCATGTTTTAGTTAGGAGAAGGTAGTTACTCCTATAATATTAGTAATGATGAGTTTTCATGCATAATGGGTTGCTAGATGTAGTTCCTACTTCCTTGTGTTGCATTAAATATGTTTAGCTTGGAATTGAAGTTTTATTCCTTTGTTAATGTGCATTTAGATGAGTGCATGCATGATGGGCTGCTAGTCTAGAGTCGTTCCTTTTAAGAAGTCTTTAGAATCGGCATTCGGGGACGAATCTTCCCAAGGGGGAGATATTGTAACATCCCGTAGTTCAGTAGACCATCTAGGGCTAAATTGAAGGCTACAAGTCAACGCCAAAAGAGCATGAGCCAAGGCAAAGGGGCAAGGTTCAAGGCAAGAGCCAAGGCTGCCCCATGTTTGCCATAAAACTGCCCATGACCACGAGATCTTAAACGGCTCGTGGTGGCCACCACGGATCGTGGTTCCACCCATGGTGGTGAAATAGTGTGCCTCTCAAGACTGCCAAAGTTGGCCTCCTCCACATGAGCCACTTCACAGCTCGTGAAGGCCTAGATGGCTCGTGGGAATGGTTGTGAAGTTGCCTTCAATTCTTGGGGGCAAAGACCTCAAGTCTTAGCCATGGGTAGGACCACGGCTCGTGAGACCTGTGGTGGTGCCTGGCACCGTGGCTTCCAAGTGATGGGTCTTTTAGTAAATTCATTTTTAGTTAGTTTTAAGTGGAGGTTGTTTTTTATGGACTTTATACATCTATATAAACTATTTTTTGTCTTTAACCACCCCAATTAAGTCATTAATTCCAAAACCCCAAAAGATCCCAAAGTTCTTCATCTAAAAAATTTCTCTCTCTAGAAAACCCAAGATAAAGAAAAAGAAGAAGAGAGAGAGGGTCAAGCTAGGTCAACTTCCTCCATTGTTGCAAGCATTGTGAGGGATTTATAATGAAGGTATGATAGCTTATTCATCCATGGAGCCCCCTAGATTTCCCCCAATTGTGAAGATGAAATCCCCAATTCAAGTTAGGGTTCCTTCAAAAAATTTGGGTTTAGTTGAGTATGATTCCAATTGAGTGGATAGTACTTCTTTATGATTGATTTAGCATTAAATTATGTTATTATGAGGATATTATGTGTTTTGCAAGGCTAACCCTAATTTTATTGATGAATTTGAAGTAGTGTGGGTTTATGCCTTGTGAAAGAAAACTGAAGACTTAAAGTTAGTCTTCTAGAATTGATGATATGTATAGCAATTGTTCAAGAATAGAAACAAGTAAACATGAATTGAATTATATTAAGGTACATGTGATGGATCATGACTAGTTATGATTGAGATCAGCCTTTATGATGAAATATGATTAGAATTGCTTAAGAATGAGGCGTGTGACTGTAATACCTTTTGATCTATATGTGAATGATGATTGTAAGAGGTAAAGCTTTGAGAGTAAGGAGTGTAGTCATGTATGTTGATCACTAGGGTTTGAAGGTAAAGTTAATAATATGAATTATGTATGTTAAGGCTTTGAGAGTAAAATCTATATGAGACTAGAAGACTAATGGGTTGAATTGTGGTGGAAGGCCTTTACCTACCTAACCTGCCTTATGAATAATAGATTGAATGAAGTGATAGCATAAGTTGAGTTATGATGGAATCCATGTTTAATGTAGTGATTCTAGATATGCTAATTTGATATGAGCTTTGACCCTAAGAGGAAAAAATATGATATGATGCATGTTTGTATGAATCTGTGTACATGCCTTATGAACACTTAAAGAGTGAAGTGTTAATGATTAGGTTGTTGTTGTGGGCTGATTGAAAGGTTATTTGCATGAACTCATAATGAACTTAATGTGAAAGGTGTTCTCACATTGTAATGGTTCTAGGGTTGAAAGGCTTTTCTCACCTAATTGAATCATAGGCTAAGGGGCCTTTATATCTAGATCATGGATGGTGATAGTTTCTCACGCATGGTATAGAGTGTTATTTAATGAATTAACATGGATTGATTGTCAAGAACATCTTTCCATGAAACTTGAGTCGAAGTAGAGACTTAATAATTATCTTCTGGGATTTAGTCCTAGCACTGAGTGGATATTGAATGAGATGGAGGTTCCCCCCTAGTTGAGTTTGGGCTTCAAAAATGAAAACTCTCACCTAGAGTCCGGATTTTCCAAAGTATGTATCATGAGATAAAAGCCTTCACCTAATGGTGTTTTGGATTTGTAGTAGTAATCTCCGTATCCCATAACAATATGCCCAGTAGGAAAGTTAGCTAGTGGATCCGACTAAGCTATCAAACCAGTTCTACCTTAGAAAAGTGGACCAACCTTTGACGGTGTGGGTAACACTGGGAGGGATCATGTGATAGTTCACATGTTCTCATGTCGGTTAATGTTATATCCCAACTACAACAAGATTCATAATGAACTAAGATTATGCTTAAAGAAGCATCTCCTGGAGTTCAAATCTAATGGACTAAGATTATTCTTAAGGAAGCATCTCCTAGAGTCCAGCATAATTAATGAACTAAGATGTGCTTGAAGAAGCATCTCGTAGGGTTCAAACTTAATGAACTAAGACTATGCTTGTGGAAGCATCTGCTAGAGTTCAAAACAATGATGAAATAAGATGTACTTAATGTAATATCTCATAGGGTTCAACTAAATGAGGATCTAAGATATGCTTAATGAAGTGCCTCCTAGTGTTCCAATGCTTTCAAAAGGTGGACTAGTCCCTAATAAAGAAGCATGAGTATGATGACCTAAATAAGTACTTAGTATGGATGGGATTATGGGGTATCATCTATGCATTGCACAAGTATGA
>JAJOOO010004254.1:0-68837 GCA_029582685.1 Solanum piurae | reverse complement strand
GATTCATAGTTATAATGGAGTAATGAACTTGGGTTAATAAGAAAATTTAGTGGGATAATGACCCTAAAATGTAAAAGATATGTAAAAAATATAGTCTATATTGATATTTTAAAAATATTTATTGACAAAATTTAACAAGTAAAACACTACTTAAAATATTTATAATAAATATTTTTAAAATTCACAGCCCGCGGGCTGGCCTCTGAGGCTTGCGGGTTGGGCCAACGAGGCCAGCGGGCCAAATGAGGCTGGGCTAAAAAGCCTCATTCCTAAATGGGCTAAAAAAATTGAGCCCAACCCTCTTTAATTCAAGGGTTGGGTTGGGCCGGCCTAGCGGGCCAAGCCCATTTTGACGGCTCTAGATATATGGCTACTATATTATTCTCAATTTCATGGTGTACCCCCAGCAAAAAAAGTTGTAACTATTTTTATGAAATAAATAGTTAATAGTTACCGACATGAATGTAAAATCTATTTTTATGAAATAAATAAATAAATAAATATATATATATATATATATATATATATATATATATTTATGCATCTTCTATACTGATACTTGCTTACTTACTACCTTAAAAACATGAACTCCCTAACATGAATGTTTAATTACCATAATACCCCTACTTAAAACACTAATGTATATCTATTTGAATATCATATATTCTTTTGAGAGGTTGTGACTTTTCCAATGAGTTGTGACTTTTTCGAAGGATTGTGACTTTTCTGATGAGTTGTGACATTTTCAAAGGGTTGTGACTTTTCTAATGTGTTGTGACTTTTTCAAAAGGTTGTGACTTTTCCGATAAATTGTGACTTTTACAAATGATTGTGACTTTTTAGGTGAGTTGTAACTTTTCCAAAGTGTTGTGACCTTTTTGATTTTTTTCCCAATGGATTATCACTTTACCGAAGGGTCATGACTTTTCATAGAGGACACAATAAGCACTTGTTCATACTATTCTTTATTGTCTAGAGGGATTTCTTCTCGTTTTCAACCAGAATTTTTTTCTAATCTTCTATTCTTCTTGTTCTTACACTTTAAAAACAAGAACTAATTTGATATCAAGCTCCCTAATTCTATGGTCAAAAAGCCTACATATATTTGTCTCTATTTCAAACTACGTTGGGCTTTTGAATCTATCCTCCCTATATGTCGTTCATTTAGATCAATGAAAATATTTGAGCTTGGTCAAAGTTCTAAATAGTTTTTGAATTATGAAATATATTACATAAAGATACATTTACACTTATAATTTTCTAAAAACTCATCTATTATTAAAATCTATTATGAGTGTTAATATCGTGTATTTGGGATTTTCTCTACACTAGTATCCATATGTGTGCTTCTACTATTGGCCTCAAGACCAAGCAAAACCTTAATAAATGTGGCATATTATATCAGACCCATATATAAATCTTATCTGAACCCAACTTTCGATAAATTTGATGTTCAAATATTGTAAAAAGTCAATGAAAAAACAGGAAATTTCATTCGGATAGAAAAAAAGGAGTCGATCAATTACGAACTTGTTGAATAGAGATGAGTCTGACTATCTATTAACGACTATGGAAATAAATTGAACTCATACAAAGTAACACTAGACAATAAGATTATAAATTACCAAATTTTCTTTATTATAATTTCTCTTCCTATTTCTTGCTAATTTCTCATGACAATTAAATTGTGGAACTAAACTACTAGGTCTCATGTATATATGATAGAACAGTTTTCCCTCGGACTGGAAAAAGAAATTGGCAATTTATGATTGGGAAAATAAAGTACCACTTTTTTCCTAAGGTCAAAAGGTAAGTAACTAAACCTAAACCAATAAGGAATAGGAATGTAAGTACACCATTTAGGCAATTATATAATCCGTGTCCTACCATGATGCCACAACCCAAAGTAGACCGTAGGTGTTACATGGCTCGAGAAACCCTGCACAAGCCACTTAGCATACATCATACAAGATAATAGAAATAAAGACTTTAAAGGATAGCATTTTATACATAAAAAGAGTTGACAAAGCGAAAGTCCAACATAAGTCTCAAAGCCAACTAATACATCATAAGGAAAGTGATTGGGACATAACTCATACATCACATACGAAGTTTGAAAATAAAATTAAATAAAGCTATAAAGTGTCTCGGTCTTCGGAATATGAGGACTCACCAATCACTTGAAGAACCCAATAGATGTCTAGCCACGAGTCTGCGAGGAAGGAACGTCAGATCCTACATTCATGAGATAATGTAGGTACAACACTACAAAAAAACCCTTAATTGCCAACAAAATTATCGGTTGGTAAATTGATTAAATTGGTTAGCAAATGAATTTTCCAACTGAATACCAACTAATGGTAATCCGTTGCTAAAAAGCTTGTCACTAATTTTTACCAACCCATTTCAGTTAGTTGGTAAAATTACCGACTAAAATTCAGTTGGTAAACACATAAACAACTTGTTGGCAATTGTTGAAATGTAGCCTTCGAATTTTAGTTGATAAATTCACCAACCAATTTTCGGTTGGAATATTGTTGGTAAGTTTACTAACGAAGAGCAAAAGAGTTAGTAAATTTGGTTCTTCGTTAATCAATTTTGTTAGTGATATGTTAGAAAATATACTAAAATAAAATAAAATGTTTTTAATATTCCGTTAGTAATTATATAAGAGATAACAACTTGATTGGTAAGTTTGATAGTAAATTCACCAAAATGCATTGGTAATCGATTAGCAATTTCAGTTAAGAAAAAAATGTGTTGGTATTTCGTTAGTAAATTACCAACGAATTTTAAATCTGTAAGTAAGTATGCATATCTACTTTTGTAACTTACGTTACTAATTGGTTAGTATTTTAGAAACACAAAAAGCTCATTACTAATTCGTTAGGAAGCTTACGAACTGATTGTTAATTTGTTGGTAATGTATATCATTTATGTTCAATATTTGGTCAGTGATTGATTGGTAATGTATATTGTCATATTACTGACTAAATGGTAATTCAATAGTAAAGTTTCACTTTATATATTTATATTAATCAATAGCTTTTACGAATCTCAAAAAGTCTGGAAAGATACAGTGGTTCTTTGATAAATTATAACTTGAATAAAACAATGCAAAACCTAAGATGAAGAGTTCAAAATAAATCCAAATAAGGAAAAAAACAATGCAAAATCTAATATGAAGAGTTCAAAATAAATCCACATACGGAACAAACAATGCAAAATCTAAAATGAACAGTTCAAAATAAATCCAAATACGGAACAAACAATGAAAAATCTACTTAGGATAGTTTGAAAAATTTAAATGACTCATATCATTATTTGATAATGGGTCATGTATAAGCTAAGGTGGTGTACCAGTTGGAGGTGTACCAATGGGCATTGTACTAGAGGGTGGTTAAGGCAGCCCAACTATGAGGATGGGTAAACGTTCTTGGAGAATCTTATCAATTTGCTCTTGTATTTCTAGTTGCATTTCATGTTTCATTTCTTCACGCAATTCATGTCGTATCTCTTCTCTCATCTCTTCTCACATCTCATGCTTCATCTCCTCCTTCATTTCTTGAACATATTCCTTCACTCGAGCATCAAAACTACAATCTTGAGGTTGAGTAGTTGAAGCAAACGATGAACCAATGTTCTCATAGAATACTTCTTGAGAACCAAGACCATATATACATGCCTTCTTAACCCCACCAACTTCATCCATGTAAATCTTTGAAAAATCTACTGTCGGAGACTCACCAGATTCATCTACCAGTTGAGATGCAGATGTGATCTTAGACATTACAGCATCCTGAAAAACAAAATATATGATATTATGTTAAGAAAAAATGAATAGCGATTATAAACATACAAGACAATTGATATCAGTCGACAATCTTTGTCCCTGAGAATACCTCCTCTACCACACTTATCATTTCTAAAATTATAATTAGCATTTATTTTGACACGTCTACCTGTAATTCAGATTCAGTGAACAAAATTAGTCTTCTCGGCACTAATGTGTCTTTCCAAATTACAAGTTATCTCCTCCCAATTGTGTCCCAAGTTGATCTTTCAGAACTTGCATTTTCTACTTCATTTAGAGTAAAAGAAATATTGGTTAACTTCTTGACATACATCTTCTCAGTATCATACGTTATCCCACATCTTACTCTCCAAATTTCTCGAGTAGTAATGACAGGAATAATTTAGAGATCAAAGTGATCAAAGAATCATGGCTCCTGATAATTAATCAGTTAACTAAAATTTGTATATAGGGAATTTTACCAATGAATACCAAACACGCTACGTACGATTTTCTATAGTTTCTGGAGAAGCACACAATTATAGAAAAAATGTTCCATTCCATAGCAGGTGAAGAGCAACAACAACATCTATAAGATTGGTTAATACCCATCTTGATAATCCTATTATTTGTGGGTAATATTTCCCTCAAATCTCTCCAAACAATAACACATTTTAAAAGGCACCCTTTTTCGAGGTCATGGAGTTCACTTCGTATTTGATAAAATTCTCTCTTAAGAAGCTACCAGGTTGAGGCTCAAACAACTTATAAAGAACCTTTCACATCAATGAACCAAACAGGAATATCAAGCTTAGTAGAATTCAATGATATTATAATAAATTAGGCGAGTTGGATAAACAAAAAGGGTGATTGAGTGTAACACCCCATAATTTTTTTTAGCTAAGACTCGAACCATCCTTCGTTGTGAGTAGGATTTTACTAAGGAATTTAAAATTTCTTAAGTAGTAAGGTCATATCACTAGAAGTAGCACCATGAGTTCCAGAAAGAACTAAATTAGAAATAGCAAAATCTGAAATTTTGCAAGTTAAGCTAAGTATGAGTTTTGGGTCAACTTCAAACGACCATTACTCCTAGCTCAAGATGATTTAGGTGTTCTAAAAGATACCGTAGGAAGGATATTTGAATTATCTTTCCAACGCCACCGAGTTTTCTCAGTTTCGAGTTCGTATGAAGAAGATATGTCCATTCCAAATTGGACTGTCTAGATAAGGAAGGTCAAAACCAGATTTTAGAGGGGTATTTTGGTCTTTTCCTTACCCAATTAGCTTTAATTCGTTTTTAGTAATGTTTTAGGGGTCTATTCCTATTACTTTCAGTTTTATAATCCTAATATACTCCTAGGGTATTAGTTGAGTGTTCAAGAAGAGAAAAGAGGAGAGGATCAAGCGTTCGTCGAGATTCTTGCGTGTTTTTGCAGATTTGCACCACGAGTTTAATCCTTAAGAGGTATGTAAGATTTCATAGTGTTGGGTTTGTTAACCCACACGCCAAACATGTTATTTAAAGTGTAATTTCACTCTCAAAAGTTGAAGGATTTAAGTTCTTGATAGGTGTTCTTGCAGTTCATTCTAAATCTTGTTTTGTTGGGGTTTTGATGATTTCTTGAAATGAAAGTGATTGTTTTGAGTGTATTAGTGTGTAATTAGGTTGGGTAATTGATTCTAAGAAAAACTTGAGAAAAGAAATCGATTAAAAGTGATTTATGATCAGAAAGCGAGAGGCAAAGATCGTCGAACTTGGCCTTGGGAGATGCTGGGGAGGAGCACCCCAGATGTGCCCAAGGGGCTGGGGTGGCGCTCCTGCAGTGCGCCTATATGCAGCCTCTGAATTTTGGGTTGGCGCCCTGCGCCCGAAATGTGCCAGGGTCGGCTGCCCCTACTCATTTTCCATCGGTTGTCCCGTTTGAGTCCCTTTTAAGTGTACCTTCACTACTTTTGATTTTAATCACTATAAATTACTTCTAAACACCTAGAAATCATTCATAACCTTGAATTCATAATTCAAATTCAAGGTACAGTTAAGAGTTATGTTTTGAGAATTCTTTCGAACATTCTAAGAAAGTCCTTTTGAGTCCGTTTGTGGAGTCTTCTACAACTTCTAGTAACTTGTTTCAAGACTCAAGTAATTGAGCATGAGAGTGAGGAGAATGTATTCATGAGTCTACACTATCACCTAGATTCTTCATATCATGAACCATGACTCTTGAATTCATAATTCACATTCAAGAGAGAGTTAAGAGTAGAGTCCAAGAAAGTCTTTGAGTTCGAGTGTGAAACCTTTGAAATCAACTATTGATTTGAACTAAGATTTGAGTAATTAAGTAAGAGAATGAGATGAGTCGTATACATGAGTTCCTTATTGATATTTTGACCCTTGAGTCGAGTCGTTCATGCCTATAAATTCCGTATGAACTTCATAAGTTGAGTACCTTTGAGAGGAGTAGTATCTTCAAGTTCTAAGTCTTGCGTATTGAGTTCCTAATCCCCTGTGAGATTATATTTCTAATCATGAGACTATTACATGTTACCCATGAAGTCCTTGAGTTGAATTGTTCATGCCCATAATTCCGCATGAACCCTATGAGTCGAACAGTCTTGAGATGAGAAGTATCTTTGAGTCCTTGAGTTGAGTAGTTCATGCTCATAATTCCGCATGAACCCTCTGAGTTGAGCATTCTTGAAATGAGTAGTATCATTTAAGTTCTTGAATTCCAAGTATTGAGTTCTATCTATGGTTATTGATAACCTTGCCTTGAGTCGTTCACGACCATAATTCGGCATGAACCATATTTTAAGAAGTCTTTTACAAACGTTTTAACTTTGTTTTAAGATTTAAGTTTGAGTTGAGTAAAGTATAAGAGTAAAGTTCATTTCTTCAAAGATTATATGGGAACTAAGTATTCCCAAGAGTTAAAATATTTTCACATTTGAGCAAGAAAGGAAACACCGATTTCCAAGAGAACTTTTAAGCTGAGTTTTGAGTAATTATCTCAAACCAAAGAAAGAAGTTTTGTTTTAAAAACATATGAGCTAAGTATATTTTTGGGAGTAGTATTGAGCACCGATATGGGGATGCGAGTTCATAATAACTCAAGTCTCCATAAACCATGTTGCCATCATGGGTAGTAAAGGATCATACTTTTTAGATGATTCCTTAAGTATTTTTTAGCATAGACTAGTGGATCCACTTAGTTAAGGAGTTCTATCTGACGGCAAAATATAGGACAATTCTGGCAACATGGGCAAGACGTTGTATCATCACTTAGGCTCATGGTGGTGGTTTTCGGTTAGACAAAATCCCACAAAGTTATATTGTATTTTTATATACACATTGAGTATTATTGTATTTTTCAGTACATTAAGTTGCTATCTACAGTTTTACAGCTTTCCATCTATATTGCATCTTTTAATATTATTTTATCCTTGAGTATCATGAGTTGAGTCTTTCGAGTTGAGTATCTTAAGTTGATTTGTGCTTCATTGTGTCGAGTACCTTATTGTTGAGTTTCACTGAGTTGAGAACTTTATTACTGAGTTGAGTATCTTATCCTTGAGTACTTCTAAGTTGAGTAAGTTTGAGTAGTTTGAGTATCCCTTGAGTTGAGTAAGTTTGAGAAGAGGTAAGTATGTTTCCTTTTTTATCAAGATTCAAGCTTATGTTATGCTTTAGAATTCCCCTTACATTCTCGTACATTCCATGTACTGAGCCAATTGGACTGCGTCCTTTCATGATGCAGATTCAGGTATTCAGGATCATCAACAGGAGCTTCATTGATACCACATGGAGTTCGAGTTAGCTATGGTGAGCCTCCTTGCTTCCAGTGGATTTCATTTACTTTTCAGTATATCAGTTGTTAGGATGGCGTGGATCGTTTCTCGACAGCTATCTTTGTCACTTAGAAGCTTTATAGATAGATAGTAGAGTTTGAGAAGTCTGTTTCATTTATCTTATTAAATGTATTAAAGAATTGAGTTGCCTATTGTTGGCTAGTTGATTATTCTATTTTTATTCAGAGTTACTCATTTGAGTTAAAGGTTTGTAATTTTCATGAATTTTATTCCATTTTTAAGCTTTGTATGCTTGAGTTAGTCTTCCGCTTGTAGTCAACCAGGATGAGGGTTTGCTTGGGGACCAACAATGGTTCTCGAGTGCCGGTTACGTCCAGGGTGTAGGCTCGGGTCGTGACATTGAGAGGGTAAGGAGCACACACTAAAAGTAAATTTAAAATAAAGCTAGTGGCAGCTACATGGGGACCTATTGTTTATGATAAAATAAAGCTAGTGATTGCGACTTGAAAGGTTAGGAATTGGGTAATTTTTAAAAAGAAATTGTAAATACGAAAGGAAGTGTGCATTACATTTGTCTTTAGTATATTTTTATGGTTCATAGTAACATACTTCTCTGCATTATTTTTTTTGTAATAACAAAGATCCCCTCTATTACTTATAGAGATGCAACATAAGGTCAGATGAATCTGCCAAGAATACTAAGGTGGATAGCAAGGAATATCACATATGAATGGCAATCCAACTGACATATACATGAATATACTCAACAGGAACAATAAATTGTACATCAGTCACAGGAAATCTTCTCGAGTACACTTCAAGTCCCACAACAAATCCCAAGACAAGATAAGAGTTCAATGCCTACTAGTAGAATTGGAAGCCCACCCCTGAATTCGGTAAGCTTCCCTATTCTTTGTAAGTTTACACCTACTAAGAATACCTTTGGAAAGTTGGCCAGTGGAATTGAGGAGTCTCATAACATACTCCCTGATAGAGGTGGGTGCCAAACTACGTCTCTATGAAATGGTTATGTTGGAATACAAGAGGTTCCAATAAAAGGTATAAGTAGAAAGCGTTGAAGCACTATATCTATAGTAATCATATTAACCTAGTAGGCTTAGTAGAGATTCGAGTGAAAACTCATAAAAGTAATAGGATCTTCAATAACTTGACTTCATATAAGGGTAGCCTGCATAATTATCAGAAGGCAACAAATGAGCGAGTATGCATCTTATGGAACCCCCAATGGTACAACGTTATCTTGATTGAAAAGGAGGTGCAATTCATTCATTGCTTAGTTAAAGGAAGAATTGATGGATCTGAAGTCGTGGTTCACCATAATCAATGGTTATAATAGCTTGGAACAAACAAACTCAATGCGGGTGAATCTACAGTAAATTGGCCAATTATGAATAAACCTTGGTTGCTATGGGGTGATTTGAATGTGTACTCTCACCAAATGACAGGCTAATGGGGAATCACATTACTCAGGGTGAAACACAAGATTTCTCAGACTGTATACAACAATTATCTCTCAGCAAACTACCATGAAAAGGAGAAATTTTCACATGGAAAATAAACAAGAAGAGGTGGATAGAATATGGAGTATGCTGGAAAGGAATCTTGGTAATTTTGAATGGATGATGATATAGGGACATGTGCGAATGGAGTACGACTTGCCAATGATTTCTGATCACTCTTCCATGATTCTTAAGTTTCATGCAGCACCTCATATGAAAAAAAAATACTTTCTGATTTTTCAATGTCCTAGTTGTTGACCATGAAGAATTCTTACCTATGGTAGTGAAGTACTGAGACAACAAAAAAATCACAGGAGAATGAAAAATATATGGTTTAAGCTGAGGGCACTAAAGCCACAACTCAAAAGGTTGCATAGTAGAGAATTTCAGAATATAAACCAACAAATTGATAGTGCCAGGGTACAATGAAGGTAGTTCAAGAACACTTGAGTATGCAGTGTAGTAATGGCTAATAATTGCAGAAAAGGACCTCTTATTGAATTTGGAGAAGTGGTTTTTGATAGAGGAGAGCATCTTGTAGCAAAAGTCTAGGGCGAGGTGGATTAAGCTTGGAGTTTCCAACACAAAGAATTTCTCTGCAGTGATGAAGCTAAGAGCTCAGAGGAAAAAAAATATCTGAAATTATGTCTTTATCAGGAACCAAGCGTACCACTCTTGAGGAAGCACAAACTGAAACTGTTACTTTTACAAGAATCTTATGGGTTCTGCAACTCTTAGCTACAAGCAGTACACAAATCGATTATGAGAAGAGGACCTACACCTACTCTAGAACAACAAACTACTCTATGTGCTGAAGTTACCGACCAAGAGATTATAGATAGTATCGATTGCATTGATAAAGTAGGGCCAGTAATCCACAATGATGTTTTGTTAGTAGTTAAAGAGTTCTTTCACACAGGAAAATTAGACAAAGCCATCAACTGCACTACTATGACATTAACTTCCCTCATTGTTAATCTCCAATATTATAACCATGTGTTTTATGTTTGGGATAAACATGATGGATGAAGATTAAGTGAATCCTCAACAAAAATTAAGAAAGAAAATCAGTAATGTTTGGCATTACTTACATATGTTCTATTAGACTTCAGATCCACAAACTCATCGTTTCCTTTGGTATGTGTCTTCTTCAAAAGTTAGTGCAGATAAGGTGGTCGTCCAAGAACATTCGCCTAAAATTGAAATCACATCTATTAAAGTTATTACATAAGGAATAATTTTAAAAAAACTATAACTTGACAAAATGAAAATAATTGTACCAGTTTTCTTGCATGCTCTCGGTGAGTGCGGGAGCCTCCAGTATGGCGCGAGGGACCAGATCCTTCACCACATTTCTCAATTAGTCAATTTTTTGAACATTGTGGAGATTTAGCCTTAAAATCCTCAGTATCATAGTGAGGCATCCAACTCTCCCAAATAATTTTTTGTATATTTTTTCATAACTCCTCAGAGGATCTTGCTTCACATAACATACCCCTGTATTATATTGAACATTTTTACATAAAATGATCCTTTAGAACCTTCAATTGTAATATTCCAATGGAATCGCCTCTGTTTAAGAATATAGAGAAAAATAGCACGTAAATAGATATAATAGAAATTCTAAATGAATTTAATACATTAATAAAATGATAGCAAAATGGAATTTATGGGTATAATCAGTACATGAATATTATATTAGAATGAGACACAATTAGGTATCGAAAGATGTACCAAAAAAAGTATCATGGGTGTTGAAAAAAGCTTGAAAAGGAAGGAAGTATATTGAAGAAGCTCGAATGAACATGGCAGGTGACCATATTTGGAATTTTTTTACATGAAGTGTGAACGTGGGCAACATTTGGAGAAGAAAAAAACTGAATAATGGCTCGAGTATAGCTCTATATTTTTGGGAGGTGGATTATTTTAGCGGCAATTTTTTTATTTGGACAATTTTTTTTTAAAAAAAACATATTCTTTTATTATTTTCTTGAACTATAAAATACAAATTGAGTCCAAAAGTATTTTAAAGATTGGATATGCCATAAAATCACTTTATTTAATATAAACATAAAAAATTAAAAAAAAGTGCAAGAATTGGAACAAGCATCGGAGTCTACACAATACCTACCTCAGCACAAAACAAGCAACACATGCAATTATTTAAACAAAAAGAGGATGAAAGGGTAACAAGACATACGTTAGACGACATAACTGATGTGATAGAGCTTGAGTTGCAAATTTAGGTGATTTATAGCTGATATGAATTTGTCCTTCATCTGTAGGTCTCCAATCTAGGCGATTTGTAGATCTCATCATATGTAGCGATTTGTAGCTCTCCAATTTAGATGCACCAATGTGATGAACTATGAAACTATAGCGATGGGTGGATAGAGATATGCAATTTCCAATCTGATGCAGCGAATTTATGATTCATCAGCTCTCCAAGTTTAAAACAGATAAAGATTTGGGAGATTCTCCGAGTTTAGGACGGATAACGATCTAGGAGATTTAAAAAAGGTGTAACGACCGGGTTCCGTCGTTATAGAAATGCCTACGAAAGAAAAATCAGGGCCAGAAAAACTTTTTTCCCCGCAGTATTAGGTTTTCCCCAAGCTTGTCCAGATTTGGAGGAAATCGGAGTCATCAAGGTGTAGGAAAATCTGGTAGAAACCGGGTGGACTAAATATGAATTCGATTACATGATTGGTTAGATAACTCGTTAAGAAATCTGTGCGACTTTACGGAAGTGAATTTAGATAAGTAGATCTCTGGGAATCTATCTTAGCGTAAAGGGAAATTTCTGAGCGTAGTGAGTTAAGGGTGTGTTGTGAAAAGGGGGAATTGAAATTCCCCTAATAATGTTAAGTCCCTAAAAATTGCCACTGAAGCAGGATGCATGCCACTGTTGGGGACGAGACGGGACTTAGAAAATCGTAGTTTTCCAACGAGAGGTCCCTGGTCCAAAAAGTGCCACTGCAGCTGGATTTTTGCTGCTGTACTGACGCCGCTGCAGCGTGATGGGTGCCTCTGAAGTGGGATGGATGCAAATTAAGTCGTTAATTAAACGCCTAAACGGCCTTATTTGACACTTTTCGACTTTTAGAGTTAAAGAACGACCCCTGAGCTATTCCAACTCATTTTCCACCATTCTTAAGGCTAAATGTAAGTTTTTCACTCGCCGAGTGCACCTTCCATTCCGTAGAACGTATTAGAATGGGTCAATATTGATGGGGAAGGGTTTCTTGATAGATTTTATGGTATAATTAACCCCAAATTGACTAGTTGGGGTCATGTGTTTGATATAGGGTTCATAGAACTGTTAGTAATCCGGGTAATTAGTGATTATCTTTTGATTCCCGTGTATTATCGATTGTTTGGAGACCACGAACAAGCAGAACGAATCCGAAAAGGAAAGGATCAAGTCTCTTAGGGTTCAAGCTTATTTCGAGGTAAGTGATGGTTGTGATTCTATGATGTGTGTGATATATGCTCGTTCGTGCTTCATTTTGATACTTGTATGTGTATTCATGTTGCAATGTTGATCACACTTGTTGAAAATGAGATGTATGAATTGTTAATACCATAAAATCATGACTTAAATGTATGATCTTGATGATGTGTTGTGATTGTGATTGTGGTATGTGATTGGGGATCAGATTGCCACGTTCCGGCAAACTAACTTGGATCGGGTTGCCACGTTCCGGCAAGCTAACTTGGATCGGGTTGCCATGTTCCGGCAAGCTAACTTGGATTGGGTTGCCACATTCCGGCATAAATATTGGATGCGTTGCCACATTCCGACACAACTATGGGATAGGATTGCCACGTTCTGGCAAGATAACTGTTTGGGTTTGGTTCCGTGAGAGGACCAATGATGTGATGAAACATGTGAAATGCGTTGTTGATTTTTATGATGATGATGTTGAATATTCTGATATATATGCATGTGTTTATAATGTTGTTGACTTGTTTATGTTGCACTACTGGGATAGACACGTGATCCTACCAGTACACGGTGGTTGTGTACTTATTCTTCACTTGCTCTTATTTTTGTTGAGTACAGGGCATCTTCAAGCGGCTATTGACAGACCTCGCTTAGGAGATCAGTGATCATTGACAGAATTCAAGGGTGAGTCACTTCGTCCGGGGTGCCATTGGATTCTCTTTCGTCTATGTCCACCATTTCTTGACTTAGACCAGTTGTTTAGTTAGTTGAATAGCATAATAGTATTCTCTTGTTTAGATTTGGTTATCATATAATAGTTTTGGTACATTGACTTTCAGATTCTAGGTTTATCTTCCACAAATTTTAGTTGTTAGATCTTTTGTTAAGTATGGATAAACTTTGTATTTAGTCATTTAACTTGCTACTATAACTTAAATGTCTTAGATTTAGATTAATTGCTTTAGTTGGATAGTAGTAGTGGTTCTCCCACCGGGTTGTAAGTGTGGGTGCCAATCACAATGGTTTTTGGGTCGTGACAAGTTGGTATCAGAGCCTAGGTTCGTTGATCTGGATGTACCGAAACGAGTCTAATAGAGTCTCACAGAACGGTATGGGGACGCCTTTACTTTTCTTCGAGAGGCTATAGGATTTTAGGAAATCTCCATTTTTCTCTTGTCTCCTTCGTGCTATGACTTGATTCCAATTGGTATCTGTTGATTCAAATTGGTATCTAACTTATTTTACTCTTCTGTCCCCAGATGGTTAATACTAGATATAATGGCATTAGGTCCGCAGCTCCCGTCAATGCATCAGTTGGGGAACCCCTAGCGAGAGGTCACGGTCGAGGCAGAGGTAGAGAAAGAGCTAGGGGTAGAGGTCGTGACAGAGAGGCGTCTGCTGTGAATGAGGTGCCGATTGACAATATTCTGATAAATGAGAACCCTCCAGTACATAATGAAGAGATAGAAGAGGAAGTTGAGGTTGAGGATGTTGAGAAGATTGAACATGAAGAAGGAGTGCAGGCGGAAGCTACAAGAATCCCTCCCATCGATCCAGTGTTAGCTCAACCGATCATGTCATTTGTGAAAGGTTTGGCTGGTCCGGGAATGCTTCCACCCACTCAAGCCCCTACTAATCCTCCGGTAGTTAGGACTGCGCCCAAGACAGGTGAAGTGGGAGGTAACGATGCTTTCTTCCATCCTTTGTTGGGTTCTGTGATGTCCGGTAATGAGCATGATATGTTGATTAAGTTTATGAAGCTTAAGCCTCCGGTATTCCTTGGTTCTGAGACTAAATATGCTTATGAGTTTATCTTGGACTGTTATGAGAGGCTGCAAAAATTGGGTATTGTTCACCAACATGGGGTTGAGTTCGTGTCCTTTCAACTTCAAGGTGAGGCCAAGGAATGGTGGAGAGCTTATATGGAGTGCAGATCTTCTACATTACCTCCACTTACTTGGACCCAATTCCATACCTTGTTTCTGGAGAAGTATGTACCTAGGACCTTGAGAGATCGCAAGAAGGATGAGTTTATGGCATTAGAGCAAGGTGGTATGTCTATGGCTTCTTATGAGGCCAAGTTTCCTGCTTTATCCAGATATGCTACACAGTTGGTTACTATTGAAAAAGAGAGGATTCGGTTATTTATTAGAGGTTTGAATTTTGAGTTGCAAGTATTGTCTGTCCTTATGACTTCTGCAGAGAAGAGTTTTAATGAGGTAACAAACTATGTTAAGAAAGTGGAGGGGGTGAGGCGAGACGGTCAAGCTAAGGCTTTAGCTAAGAGGGCCGAGAATTCTGGTAATTTTCAGGGATCCTATGCTAGAGGATCCGGTCGACCAACACTCGCGGCCAAGCCAATTCAGTCCGCCATGCCCGCCTCTACAGGTAACTATTCGGGGACTCCATCTAATAATTTTCAGGATAGTCAGAGTATTGTTCCTGCGACGGGCAGCAGACCAGCTGGCGACCGCACTTGCTATAATTGTGGGGAACTTGGACACATGAAGAGAAATTGTCCACACCCGTGTGTGTTTGAGTCCGTACAACAGCCTTCTCGAGCATTGGTACCCGCAGGAAATGGTGGTAATGGTAGAGGACGTCCACAAGGTGGGCGAGGAGGTAACCAGCTAGGCCGTGGAGGTAGAGGAAATGGTAACGAAGGTAGAGGTAACGCGCAACCAGGCAGGGAGGTCGCTCGTGTTGATGATAGAGCTCAATGCTATGCCTTTATGGGCTAAAATGAAACGGAGGTGTTTGATGCGGTGATCACAGGTACTATTTTTGTCTTCGATCGGATGGCTAATGTGTTATTTGATCTGGGCTCCACTTATTCTTATGTGTCTGTGAGATTTGCCTGTTATTTTGAGATGTTGTGTGATGTCCTTGACGCCCCTATTCGTGTTTCTACCCCTGTTGGAGAGTCAGTCATAGTCACCCATGTCTATCGTGCTTGCCCTATTTTGTTTATGGGACTTCAGACTTGGGCAGATTTGGTGATTTTGGACATGATTGACTTTAACGTAATCTTAGGCATGACTTGGTTGTCCCCCTATTATGTTGTGCTTAATTGTAATACTAAGTTTGTGACTCTAGAAATTCCGGGAAGGGAAAGATTAGAGTGGGAAGGGGTGTACAAGCCTAAGCAAGCTAAGATTATATCCTCTATCTGAGCTAGTAAATTAGTAGACCAGGGTGGTTTAGCTTATTTGGCTCATGTTAGGGATATTGAGATTGAGGCTCCATCCATTGGGTCTATTCTTGTGGTGTCTGAGTTTAGTGAGGTATTTCCAAATGACTTTCCTGGCATGCCTCCGGATAGAGACATAGATTTTTGTATTGACTTAGAGCCTGGTACTTGCCCCATTTCTATCCCTCCGTATCACATAGCTCCGGCAGAGTTGAGAGAGCTAAAGGCTCAAATCCAAGAGCTTCTTGATAAGAGATTTATTCGTCCTAGTGCTTCCTCATGGGGTGCTCTGGATTTATTTGTTAAGAAAAAGGATGGTAGTATGAGAATGTGTATAGATTACCGGCAATTAAATAGGGTCACTATTCGGAATAGGTACCCCTTGCCTAGAATAGATGATCTATTTGACCAAATACAAGGTGCAACGGTATTTTCTAAGATTGATCTGAGGTCTGGGTATCATCAATTAAAAATTAGGCTTGAGGATATACCCAAGACGGCGTTTAGGACTCGTTATGGGCACTATGAATTTTTGGTTATGTCTTTTGGATTGACCAATGCTCCTGCGGCTTTCATGAGCCTAATGAATGGGGTGTTCAAGCCATTCCTTGATTCCTTTAAGAAGAGCATGCCAACCATCTTCGATGTGTGTTGGGTGTTCTTGGGAAGCAAAAGTTATATGCTAAGTTTTTGAAGTGTGAATTTTGGTTGAAATCGGTTGCATTCTTGGGGCATGTAGTTTCAAAGGAAGGGGTAATGGTAGATCCTCAAAAGATTGAAGTGGTTAAAAATTGGGTGCGGCCTAGTTCGGTGATGGAAGTTAGGAGTTTTGTGGGACTTGCTAGTTATTATCGTCGTTTTTATAAGAATTTTGCTTCAATTGCTACTCACTTGACCAATCTGACCAAAAAGGAGGTACCATTTGAATGGACTGAAAAATGTGAGGAGAGCTTCCAAAAGGTTAAGACTCTTTTGACCATCGCGCCTATCCTAGCATTACCGGTTGAGGGTAAGGATTTCATTGTTTATTGTGATGCTTCACATTCTGGTTTGGGTGCTATGTTGATGCAGGGTAAGAATGTTATAGTGTACGTCTCGCGTCAATTGAAGGTGCATGAGAGGGATTATTCCACTCATGATTTGGAGTTGGCGGTGGTGGTGTTTGCTCTTAAGATCTGGCGACATTATCTTTATGGTGTTAAGTGTGAGGTATTTACTGATCATCGTAGCTTACAACATGTATTCACTCAGAATGATATGAACTTGAGACATAGAAGGTGGATGGAGTTACTCAAGGATTATGATGTGATCATCCAATACCATCCGGGTAGGGCTAATGTTGTGGCAGACGCGTTGAGTCGAAAGGCGGTAAGCATGGGTAGCTTAGCTTACTTGAGTGTAACCAAGCGACCTTTGGCCAAGGAAATTCAGACCTTAGAGTCTAAGTTTGTCCAATTGAGCATCTCCGAAAGAGGAGGGGTGCTAGCTAGCATTGAAGCTAAGTCCATGTTCATTGAGGAGATCAAGGCCAAGCAATTAGAAGATGGAAATTTAGAGGAGCTTAGAACAAAGATTGCACTACGTAAGTCTCAAGAAACCACTCTTGATGCGAATGGTGTACTTAACCATAAAGGTAGAATATGTGTTCCTCAAGTCAACGACTTGATTCAAAAATTGTTGGCAGAGTCTCATGGTTCACGGTACTCTATTCATCCAGGTGTGACCAAGATGTATAGAGATCTGAAGCGAATTTATTGGTGGCCAGGCATGAATAAAGACATCGCGGAGTTTGTGGCGAAGTGTCAGAATTGTCAACAAGTGAAGTATGAACATCAAAGGCCTGCGGGTTTACTTCAAAGAATGTCAATTCCAGAGTGGAAGTGGGAAAGAATAGCCATGGATTTTTTGGTTGGTCTCCCCAAGACCTTGGGGAAGTTTGATTATATTTGGGTTGTGGTTGATAGATTGACTAAGTCAGTCAATTTTATTCCGGTAAGGGTAGATTACAATGCGGAGCAATTGGCAAAGATCTATGTGAAAGAGATAGTGAGGTTGCATGGTGTGCCCCTTTCCATCATCTCAGATCGTGGTACCTTGGTCACCTCCAAGTTTTGGAGGAAGTTGCATGATGAATTGGGTACACAACTCACTTTTAGTACAGCCTTCCATCCCCAGACGGATGGACAATCGGAAAGGACTATTCAAGTGTTGGAAGACATATTGAGAGCTTGTGTGATGGACTTTGGAGGGCATTGGGATAGGTTTTTACCATTATGTGAGTTCTTTTATAATAATAGTTATCACTCAAGAATTGACATGGCACCATTTGAGGCGTTATATGGGAGGGGATGTAGATCACCCATAGGTTGGTTTGAGGCCAGAGATGTAAAATCTTTGGGGGTTGACTTAGTGAAGGATGCTCAAGATAAGGTGAGGAGTATTCAAGCTAAACTTCTAGCCGCTCAAAGTAGACAAAAGAAGTATGTAGATCATAAGGTAAGAGACATGGAATTTCAGACTGTCGAGAATGTTCTTCTCAAGGTATCACCCATGAAAGGGGTGATGAGATTCGGTAAGAGGGGTAAGTTGAGTTCGCGATATATTGTCCCCTTTGAGGTTCTTGAATGTGTAGGACCGGTGGCATATAGATTGTCTCTACCCCCTAATTTATTCGGTGTCCATCCCGTATTTCATGTGTCTATGTTGAAGAGGTATAACAGTGACTGCGACTATATCATTAAGTGGGACTCAATCGTGCTAGACAAGGACCTCCAATATGAGGAGGAACCGATTGCTATTCTTGATCGTGGTGTTTGTAAGTTGAGGACCAAAGATATTAAGTCTGTGAAGGTTCAATGGAAGCATCGTCTAGCCGAGGAAGCTACTTGGGAGACTGAGAAGGACATGCGAGACAAGTATCAACAATTGTTCACTAATTAAGTACTACTTGCTCTTTCCTTAACCTACTTTTCCTAAGTTTTGTCACTCGGGGATGAGTGATGAGTAAATTGGTATCTATTGTAACGACCGGGTTCTGTCGTTATATAAATGCCTACGAGGGAAAAATCAAGGTAGGAAAAACTTTTTTTTTCCGTAGTATTAGGTTTTCCCCAACCTTGTCCAGATTTGGAGGAAATCAAAGTCATCAAGGTGTAGGGAAATTTGGTAGTAACTGGGTGGAGTAAATTTGAATTCGATTATATGATTGGTTAGATAACTCGTTAAGGAATCCGTGCGACTTTACGGAAGTGAATTTAGATAAGTATATCTCCGGGAATCGATCTTAGCATTAAGGGCAATTTCTGAGCGTAGTGGGTTAAGGGTGTGTTGTGAAAAGGGGGAATTGAAATTCCCCTAAAAATGTTATGTCCCGAAAATTGCTGCTGAAGTGGGATGATGCCGCATTAGCACTGCCGCTGCAACGGGATGCATGCAGCTGTGGCGGACAAGACGGGACTTAGAAAATCGTAGTTTTCCAATGAGGGGTCCCTCGTCCAAAAGGTACCGCTGCAGCGAGATTTTTGCCGCTGCAGCGGGATAGGTGCCGTTGCAGTGGGATGGACGCAAATTAAGTCATTAATTAAACCCCTAAACGACTATATTTGGCACTTTTTTACTTTTAGAGTTAAAGAACGACCCCTGGGCTATTCCAACTCGTTTCCCACCATTCTTGAGGCTAAAGTTAAGCTTTTCACACCCCAAATTCACCTTTCGATCCGTAGAACGTATTAGAATGGGTCAATATTGATGGGGAAGGGTTTCTTGATAGATTTGATGGTATAATTAACCCTAAATTGACTAGTTGGGATCATGAGTTTGATCTAGAGTTCATAGAATTGTTAGTAATCCGGGTAATTAATGATTATCTTTTTATTCCCGTGTATTATCGATTGTTTGTAGACCACGAACAAGCGGAACGAATCCGGAAAGGGAATGATCATGTCTCTTAGGGTTCAAGCTTATTTCGAGGTAGGTGATGGTTGGGATTCTATGATGTGCATGATATATGCTCGTTCGTGCTTCATTATGATACGTGTATGTGTATGCATGTTGCAATGTTGATCACACTTGTTAAAAATGAGATGTATGAATTGTTAATACCATGAAATCATGACTTAAATGTATGATCTTGATGATGTGTTGTGATTGTGATTGTGGTATGTGATTGGGGATCGGATTGCCACGTTCCGGCAAGCTAACTTGGATCGGGTTGCCACGTTCCGGCAAGCTAACTTGGATTGGGTTGCCACATTCCGACAAGCTAACTTGGATTGGGTTGCCACGTTCCGGCAAGATAATTATTTGGGTTTGGTTCCGTGAGAGGACCAATGATGTGATGAAACATGTAAAATGCGTTGTTGATTTTTATGACGGTGATGTTGAATATGCTGATATATATGTATGTGTTTATAATGTTGTTGACTTGTTTATGTTGCACTAGTGGGATAGCCACGTGATCTTACCAGTACACGGTGGTTGTGTACTGATTATGCACTTGCTCTTATTTTTGTTGAGTACAGGACATCTTCAAGCGGCTATTGACAAACATCGCTTAGGAGATCAGTGATCGTTGACCGAATTCAAGGGTGAGCCACTTCGTCTGGGATGCCATGGGATTCTCTTTCGTCTATGTCCACCATTTCCGGACTTAGACCAGTTGTTTAGTTAGTGGAATAGCACAATAGTATTCTCTTGTTTAGACTTGCTTATCGTTTAATAGTTTTGGTACATTGACTTTCAGATTCTAGATTTATCTTCCGCGAATTTTAGTTGTTAGATCTTTTGTTAAGTATGGATAAAATTCGTATTTAGTCATTTAACTTGCTTCCATAACTTAAATGCCTTATATTTAGATTAATTGTTTTAGTTGGATAGTAGTAGTGGTTTTCCCACCGGGTTGTAAGTGCGGGTGCCAATCACGACGATTTTTGGATCGTGACAAAAGGGCAAACCATCAGCTCTCCAAAATTATTTTGAATGTTGATGTTGGAGATTTATTGGTTCGAAATAAGATTCAAAACTAGTTCTTACCTTTGGAGTGAGATTTGCAGCCATGGATAGCTAGAATCGATCTTCTCCAAATTTCCTCAGCTAAGATGAAGATGGAGACAATCTGCTCTTTGTTTTAGTTCTCTTGGCTTTTCTTACATTATTTTATTTTTTATTTTTTTCTTCTACATTTTATTTTAATTTAATAAGATAATTCTCTTATTTAATTTAATGGATTAGACAAAGGACCACGCATATATGTATGCTTTTTAATATTAAATGCTTTTAATTATTTACGTACTTGAAGGGGTTTCATTCTTTTCCCACTTGACTTGGGTGTACCAATTGAGTTGGGACAATTATTATTGACTAGATAGAATAAGAGTCTAGATACTTTTTTTTGGGTAAGTGACTAACTAGAGCTGCTTGGGGTCGTTAGGGGTATATTGAGAAATAGATATTTTGTGATTTTATTTTTTTATTTTTTTAAAAAACAAGTCATTAACTGGAGCTGGAAAAGCATCTTATTTATTACTCTTTCACTTTGATTTAATTTTCTGTATTCTTTTAATTACTTATTACTTTATTTATATGAGCCTCTAGAAAAAGAGATAGATGATGAGTAAACAAATAAAGCCAGAAACATATTCCGCAAGACAAGTATTCATTTAATTAATGTAATTTAGTTAAAATCATTTCTACATAAGGATCTTAAAAGCAAAAGGGAACACTGAAATTGTTATATGATGAGTTAAATATTAAATGATTTTCTGATTTATAATATTTTTTATAGAACTTTTTAATAATATATATTATTTTTAATTTTAAGTTATGAGGCATAGATATAATTTCAAGAGTAAATTTTTTTTGTTAATTATTGAAATTTATGGTATTTTTTTAACCTATTTCTAATGTTCCAATTTATGTGAGACCGATAAAATTTTAAGAGTTAATAAAAATATTATGTCTTTTAAATGTTTAAAATTATTAATTATTATAATTTATAGTATTTTTACATAATTTTTAAATATTTAAAAGACTAAAAAAGTAAGACAAACAAATAAAAAATATAGCGATTTGCATAATTTTTAAATATATAAAAGACTAAAAAGGCAAGACAAGCAAATTAAAATTAAAAAAAAAACAGTGAAAAATAGCAAAAATGTAGGCAGACATATAAAACATCCGATTGATTCTTGAAATTTTGTCAATATCACAAAAATTGAAATAGAGGAGGTAACATATATTATTTAAAATGACGTAAAAAGTAATATAAATCACAATAATTAACAACTTAAAAGGTTAAAAGACATACAAATTTTAGTTGCCTCTTGAAATTTTATCAGACACGTAAACTGAGACAAATAAAATAACATATACTATTTAAAAAGTATTATAAATCATAACAATTAACAACTTAAAATATGTAAATTTTGTTACCTCTCTAAATTATATTTGTGTCACATAAATTAAAACAAAAAATAGTATATATATATATATATAGAGAGAGAGAGAGAGGAGCTTTCGCATATAGCCACTCAAAAATAGCCTAATTATGCTCCATAGCTATACTTTGATAATTACGATTCGTAGCTACATGTTAAAGGGAGGAGAAAGGCGAGAGAGATTGGGAGAGAAAGGCGAGAGAGATTGGGAGAGAGAGGCGAGAGAGAGAAGGTAGAGAGTGCGATAGAGGTGAATTGTATATGTATATCGGTTAGATAATTATTTATTATACATGTGTATTTGTATATATGGCAAGCGAGATTGGGAGAGGGATGAGAGAGGCGAGCGACAGAGCATAGAGAGCGGGAGAGAGGTGAATTGTATATGTATATCGGTTAGATAATTGTATATTATACATATGCATTTATATATATATGGAAAGCGAGATTGGGGGAGGGAGGAGAGTGGCGAGCGAGATTGGAAAAGGGAGGAGAGAGGCGAGCGAGATTGGAAGAGGGAGGAGAGAGGCGAGCGAGAGATGGTGGAGAGTGGGAGAGAGGTGAATTGTATATGTATATCGGTTAGATAATTGTATATTATACATATGCATTTGTATATATAGCAAACGAGATTGGGAGAGGGAGGAGAGAAGCAAGCGAGATTGGGAGAGAGAGGCGAGAGGCGAGCGAAATTGGGAGAGGGAGGAGAGAGGGAAATAATTTGTATAATTCGCATCTCATTTGTACAATTCGTGGCTACGTTTGTATAATTTGCATATTTTCATATAATTGAGTAATATAAACTCTGGAATTATACAAATATGATAAAATTGAAACAACGAATTGATATAAACATAAACATATAAACTTTAAACAATTATACAAAATATATCATACAAATTACATTATACAAAATCTAAAAACTACACATTTATACACACTTTTAAAAGTTATACACAAAAAGATTGAATGTATACGGTGACAAAACAAAAAAACCAAAGGAAATAATCGGCATATACAAATATAAACCATCGTATACAAATACAAATCAAACGAAGAATTGCTAGTTGCGAATTATATAAATGTGGCGAATTATACAAACGTGCCTAATTATACAACTCGAAGTCAGCCCACGTAATTAATGGTTAATGTTAGTCGTGAGTGGTAATTATAACAAACTAAGCTATGATGAGTAATTAAGTAGTATAAGTTTGCTTAACCGCGTAATTTTCATATATATATATATTAACGGAAGCATGAAAATATAATTAAATGCTTTGATGTAAAAACATTGGCTTCTATATTTTATATCATATAGATGAACTATCATATCATCATATCATAAATTACTATAAGTGGGGAAAAAAGTTAAAAGTTGAATTACGGTTTTACCCCTACTATAAATTAAAATGTTATAAAAATATTTAACTATTTAATTTAAATATTAAATTGTATCATTTTAATAAAAATATTAATGACTTTTGCACTTCCTTAGATTAATTCCTAATTAAAATAACTAATTTAATAATATTTATCATCTATAATCTATATGTATATTAAATTTAATCATCATATCATATGTCATATTATATATTATATTATTATATTAAAAGTGGAAAGCACCAAAATGTAAAGTTGGATTACCATTTTACCCCTACACTAAATTATTTTTTATAGAAACTAATTAATTAAATATTATATATTTCTAAAAAAAATTAAATGACCATTTTTCATTCACTAAATTAACACTATTCCTTTAATTACTTATGCTTAGAAACTAAATTACTACGCAATCATTAATGTTTCAATGAACCAAAAACAATAATAGATCTTTTTTAGGGATTTCAAAGGATATTTTGAAATTTACAAGCAATTTAATATGGTTCCTGTATTAGCAAAACGTCACGTTATTACTGGATGAATACCCCTCCTATGTCACTACCCAGACCGTCGTGATTGGCACCCACACTAACCCTTCGGTGGGAGAACCATTACTACAACCAACTAAGCAGCCTTAACTAAGATACTACGCATTTAAAGATATAGAAGTAGGTTTAAATGCAAAAATAATATAGAGTTCCCATAAACTCCAAAGGTTTAAACAAATAACTAACCAAACTAATGCGGAAAAACAACCCCTAGAACCTGAAAGTCATTGTACCAAAACTCCTACTAACGACAAGTCTAAGAACAAGGGGTACAACCCTGAAACTAAAAAAACACCTTAACAAATAGTCTGAGTCCGAAAAGAGTGCACTTAAACAAGAAAGATCCATGGAAACCCGAAAGAACTAGCTCACCCTTGAATCCGGTCATGCTCAATAGTCACCTAGCTGAGGTCTATCAATAGCCGCCTGAACATGCCCTGTACTCAACAAAGAACAAGCAAGTGCAATATCAGTACACAACCACAATGTACTGGTAGGATCACACAGCTATTCCAATAAGTGAAACACATGCAAGTAACCAAAACATTATAAAACAAGCATATACCTAACATGTACAATGTCAATATCACAGTTATGTCAAATCAATGGTCCTCACATGGAACCCTCTTCAATTGTCCTCTCATTGAACCCAAACCCAAACTATTAGTGTATCGGTACGTGGTACCCGATCTAATGTTTATGCCGGAACGTGGCAACCGATCCCATGTTTATGCCGAAACGTGGCAACCGATCACATATCTATGCCGAAACGTGGCAACCGATTCAAGTTAGTGTGTTAGAATGCAACAACCGATCCATTCGACAAGCCACACTCACAATCACAAGTACATTCTCATAATCATACAATCATGTCATGATTCATGACATACAATTATTCAATTATCCTCATTTACGATTAGGGTGATCATTAATGGAACATTCGGATACGCATGCATTATAATGAGCAATTACAAACATGTATCACACCAACATGAAATTACCACTATCACCTACCTCGAATCCAAGCTTGAATCCCCTAAGGCACTTGAATATTCCCTTTCCGGATTCTTTTCAGTTGTTCTAGGTCTACAAACGATAATTTATACGCAAGGATCAACAATCAAAGGTTTAGTTATCCGGATTATAACGAACTCAATAACCCTAGACCAAACCCATGATCCCCACACCCAGATTAGGGCTTTTTCCACCATGAGTCCCAGATCAAAACCCTCCCCCATCGATAATTACCCAAGAAACTAAGTTCTACAGATCGAAACACGGATTCGGGGAGTGAAAACCCTACCTTAATCCTCAAGAATGGTGAAAAACACTCAAGAACTCGTCTGGGGTCATCTCCTAGCTTTCAATGTCGAAAAGTGCCGAGTAGAATGTTTTTGGGGTTTTATTTCTGACTTAAGTCGCGTCTGTCCCTCTACAGCGGGACCCGTCCCGCTACAGCGACCCCGCTACAGTGGCATGCACGGAGATAGAATGCTAGAATTGAATTCAAATCCCCCATTTCACAACACACCTTCATCCAATGACACTCAGAACATACCCGTTCACACTAAGATCAGTTTTGGGAGTCTTACTCGCTCAAATTCAATTATGTAAAGTCATACAGGTTTCTTAACGTCTTAGTTATCTACTCATATGATCAAAATCATAATTAGATCACCCAATTGTTACTGGATTTATCTAGACTCACCTGACTTCGATTTCGTCCAAATCTGGACTAGGCTAGGAAATTTCAAGTTACTACTCAAAAGTTTTCTAGCCCCAATTCTGTCCCCATTGGCTTCTCATTAAAGACGGAATCAGGTCGTTACAATAGACACCAATTTACCCATCACTCGTCATTGACTGATGAACTAGGAAAGACTGGCTAAAGTAAGCGTAGAGTAGTATCTGAATCATCGAATTACTGGGGATATTTGTCTCGCATGCCCTTCTTACTGAATCTCATTACCCCTAAGGGTTTCACATCTCCAACCTCAAACCAACCAATTGAATACCTATACATCCTCCCTTACAATGCCTCAATGAAGTCTTCTCAATACTCGCTCCCTTACAATGCCTCAATGAAGTCTTCTCAATACTCGAGTGATAAATATTATTGTGTGTAAACTTAACTAACAACAAAACTGATTCCCGACAACCACCAAATTTGATCGTACACACGTCTACAACATGTTATCAAGGACCTTGACACAATAATCAGGACAAATCCTTTAGCACTTAAGCATGATAAAATTCCAAGTTAATACTCGCTACAAATAGGAGTGAACCTGAACCAACCAACACAAACTCATAATAACCAAACAATCATAGTTCTTATCAGTATCTTCTTCTCCCAACATAAATTTCCATAAGCTTAAGTTACAATTTTTTGGTCTTTAGACATCAGATACTTATTGAGAGATATGTCCAAGCATACAAACCCTCTAGCAACACTATCGAAATGCTAGATTTAGTAATTATAGATTACCTCTTAAGAACAGTAGAATTGGATTCAATGATCCCCACATTCAACCACACATAATCAATACATGACCTTGACGACTAGATGAATATTAAGATTGTCGGACAACCATAATTACACATGGTAGCTCTTCTATGAACTCTCATAAGCAAGGTGGTACTTGTAGAACCACTAAAATACATTTAACAACTCCAAGACAACACCAATTATGTCATTCGAAATAACCAAATCTTCTCAATCTTCCCACTCAACCAAGAGAACATCGCAGGATTTGGTACCCCAAATCCACCACTAGGGATCCACCCACAAAAGTAAAAACACACGAGAGCATAGCTAGTGATTCATACTCACAATACTAACAACCATCATAACACTCCGATCATTTACCTTATTATAACCCAACACTCTTTACATGAAACCTTTCTTACGTAATTAACAATCAATAGTAATAAACTTTACGGCACAACTCAGGTGTAAATCCTTTCAAATGTTCAATACCGAGTACAATTGATCATTTCTCACCTTGCCAACTCATACCTTGACAACATATCTCACCACGAATGTAGACTTACAATGAAAAACATGAATTGTAAATTCAACCGTATAACACAATCCCCTTATCTATCAACATTAGTTTGTACCTTGATGATTTTTATGAATTCATTGATCTTCGCTTATCATTGATCGCATCTCCATTGATCTTACAATATCCTTCACTAGAATTCCATCGTACTCATTACTAAACTCAAAAATAAAACCAAAACACTTATCATCACACTTGAGCTAATGTCGGTACACTCCTTTCTCAAGTCCTTTGCAATCAAATAAAATATTCTTGCTCTCGCCTCTCTCTCTTAAGGCTGTACTACATCCCACTATTTTTCTTCATTATGACTCTAGCTCTTTAATTTCTATTCGAATGGTGTCCCACCATCTCTTAAAACTTTCCATACAACCACGTTACTCACCAAATATTAGGAAACCACAACCTTAGATACTCGTAAGTCGTAATTACTATACAAAAATTCGCTTAACAAATAATTTTATTATATAGTTATATCCTGTCACAATCCATCACGAACTCTTATTACCATTACGCTCAATCAACCTTGACTATCACTATGAAGCAAACCTTTAATCAACACGACACCTCAAACTCAGAGTACTAACCCAATTTATACGCACTTTCTTACTAAAATACTTCAATTTCTTTCACCCAAGTATACTCATTAGGACCTTCCTTATCCATAGGCTTGTCATTCCGGTATTAATCCACTCCTTTATGGCTTAAGATAAAATCACCAGTCCTCATACTACCCTCATTCTTCTTAACAAACAAGACAGGAACACCCCACGGGGAAGCACTAGGACGGATGAAACCTTAATCAAGAAGCTCCTGGATTTGATCTTTAAGATCTCTCAATTCTAACACCACATGAATAGACTCAATAGAGGGGGATTCGACCTAAACATACCAAATATGAGCCAATCCCGCCCCACCAGTTTCCTACCCCGCACGATAGATATGACCTTAGCTGACTTTGTCTTGTACCCCCTTCCCACTCTAACCTTTACGTACCCGGGATCTTTAGAGTTACCGTCTTAGCATTACCATTAAGCACATCATAATAGGGGGACAAACAAGTCATGCCTAAGATTATACCAAGTCAGTCATATGAAGCATAACCAAATCAACCCAAATCTGAAAATCCATAAACACAACAGGACAACACGATATACATGGGTGACTATGACTTACTCTTCAATTTGGGGTAGAAACATGGATGGGGGCATCAAGTATAACACAAATCATACCAAATTCAGAGGCAAATCGCACTGTCACATAAGAATAAGTAGAACCCGGATCAACAACACAATAGCCATCCAGTCACAAACAATAATAGTTCTTGTGATCACTGCATCAGACCCTCAGCCTCGGTCTTGCCCGGAAAGGCATAAAACTGAGCCCTGTCATCTTGATAGGCAACCTCCTTGCCTGGCTGTACTACTCTCATATGCCCAGGTTCTCCACAATTGTAACACACTTAATAACTTAACCAAGTAAGCATTGTTGCTATTGGAGCAGTCGTATCCTGACCCTCCTTGATATACAATCAATCCGTGAAATCGTAGTATAGCTTCTAACCTCAATTGACATAACTTAATTTCATCATTCGCTAAACAACCCATGCATGTTATGACAACAATACTAAATGTATTTTCCAAAGTAGTGGTGTTCATTAAATAGTCGTCCTTACAAAAACTTCTTGAATGTTATCACCTATAACTTGAATCTACAAATCTGACCTTAACCCCTTCACAAACGACGATAGTAGCTAGCGATCCCCCACAAAACTCTTAATTTCAGTCACAAAACTAGGTTGGGCCCAATTTCTGACTGCTTCAATCTTTTAGGGATCTACCATTACCCCTTCCCTTGAAATTACATGCCCCAAAAAGGCAACCGAAGTCAAAAAAAATTCATACTTAGAAAATTTCGCATACCCCTTTTGTTTTTGTAAGCACATGGATGCTAGTTTTTCTGCTATTTTTTACAGCATTTGATTTATTACAAGGTTTTATAGTATATCCTCGATTGATGAACACTGATTGGATTGTAGGGGTTAGTTCGGATTCAATTCAGTTTCTATAAGGAGACTTGGGGAAAAAAAAAAGACAGGGTTGAGATTCTGTCTCGCCATGTCCCGCTCTGGTGGGGAATTTCTGCTCTGGCGGCCTCGCACTGGCGTTAAATCCAACCCCAGTGGCTTTGACGAAAATAGTACCCAGACAATAATTTTTTTGGGGTTTTTCTCTGTTCTAAATCTCCCAACGGTTTTCAGCTTTACTGAGCAATTTAGGATAATCCTCTGAACTAGGATAATCATTATCTACCCCGAGTCAATCCAACAATACACAATCCAACTTATTCTCATTAATTCAACACCATAACCCACACATCCTCAGGATACACGCAGACACTCACGCAGTTATTACCCAAGCGCAAGACTGATTGAATAACGCTATCAAAGACACTTCATCCAACTTTATGTGTCAACGATCGTTAATCAGTATATAACCCAACTAAATTAGTTGGGGTCGAATCCCACAGGGAGCGGTACGTGTTTGAGAGTCAATTGGAAAGTACGAACATGATCAAATCAGTCATATAAATAGAAATTATTGAATAAAGACATTATTCAAATCAGAGGGTGACATGATGTCAAATGGGGGTTTTGGTTTGAAATTATGAACTACAAATAGTGACAAACAATACAAAATAACAATAATGAGATGGATTCTTGGGTTGTGATTCGATTATAGGCTAATATAGGCAAATGGGTACTTTCTACTATTAGAAAATAGATAGATATTAGTGAGTAAGCTAGACCATAGAGGAGGTAAACTTTCTCTCAAACAATTTACCCTGAATAAAGTTGATTTCTCTGGAACATCAACAAGCATGCAAAATAAGAACATCCCACACCTTAGTACATTCACTCTCTCGAGCTGAATGTGTGGGATTGGGTTTAGGATTCACTATCTCCAGCTGAACCCATGTCAACCCAATACCCACAGACCATCAATCAATAATCTTAGTTTTAAAACCTCTCTCTCAAGCAAGCCAAAAACACAAGGGTAGAACTACATTTGCAACTACAATTCTTAAATTAAACCATAATTAATGATTGAATTCACTTGTAACTAGAATTTAAACTAACATTAGCAATACCCATAAACTAAATCAGCCAATAATCACACCCCAAGAATTGAGGTTTTAGCTAGATATCATAAAAAGATAAAAAAAATGTTACCAAATTGAGTTTCCATCAACTGGGTAAGATTGAGAATCTCAAAGACCCACTTCCAGTTTCTTAGAAGTGAAAAACTTCAATTCTTCAAAACATAGGAAAAACTAGAGAAAACCGTCTCAGTTCTAAAATGTCCACTACAAAATTAGATATTATGATACTAGTTACTAAACTAAATGTTCAAAAATGTATTTATAGTTGCCAAAAATATGTTGCAAAGAATCACTCGATGAAGTAAGTCGGGCTCCCCGAATCACTCGATGATCCACCCTTCGGTCATTTCCATTGCCCTTCTACCTTGGCCTTCAACATCCTAAAGGTAAGTAACTTTGGGTGATCCAATACTACATCACGGAACCACTCAGCGATCCACCGACTGCTCCTTTCTCTCACCAACTTGGTTCTTTCCTTCAGGGCTTGGAACTCTGGAACTTTAGGCGGTCAAGTAGCCATTCGGCGACTTGGCAATCACCAGGCTAGCATTTCTTCATTCTTTCAACTCGCTTCATTCCTTTTTGCAAATTAGTGTCCTTTTTTTATTCCTCAATCCATTTACTTGGAAATCAAGGGTTTTACATTAGTTAGTGGCACAAAATAAGCATTTGAGGACACTAAATCTATATAAATAAAGCCCTAAATGAGTCCAATCTTGGACTCATCAACACCTCCAACTTAAACTTTTGCTTGTTGATTTCACGTATCAGGACACATCATCCAATACTAAGTGCCAACCATCGTTAGTCAGTAATATAACCCAACTAAGTGAGTTGGGGTCGAATCCCATAGGGAGTGGTACATATTTGAGAATCAATAGAAAATCATGAATATGTTCAAGTCAATCATAGGTAAAAACATTTACGAATAAAATTATGGTTGAAGTTTGGGGTGACACAAGTGTCAAATAACAGGGGGTTTTGATTGTAATTATCAACTACAACAACAAATAACACGAAAATAACAGGTATAGAGGCGGGTTCTTGGGATGTGATTGGATTAAGGGATAAGGTAGACAAATGGGTGATTGCAACTATTAGTAAATAGATGTAAATCAGTGAATAAGCTAGACTTTAGTGGAGATACACTTTCTCTCGAACAATTTACCCCGAATAAATTTGGTTTCTCTCAAACACCTATAAGCAGCAATTAAGAACAGCCTACGCTTTAGTCCATTCACTCTCTCGAGTTGAATGTCTGGAAAAGGGTTTAGGATTCATGCTCGTCTCTCGAGCTGAAACCATGACAACTCAATACCCACAGACCATCAAATTAGTAATCTTGGTTTTAAAACATCTCTCTCGAGCAAGCCAAAAACACGAAGGTAGAGTTGCATTTGCAACTACAACCCTTTAGATTAAGCCACAATTACTGAAAATCACTTTTAAACAACATATAAACTATCAATTAACAATACCCAGCAGCTGAATCAACCCATAATCACACCCCAAGAATTAGGGTTTTAGCTAGACATAATAAAAAGATAGAAATCGTTACAAAATAGTGTTTCCATCAACTGGGTAAGATTAATTTCGTCTATACAAATGTCAAGGTTGAAGAATCTCAAAGACCCACTTCCAATTTCTCAAAAATGGAAATCTTCAAGTCTTCAACGCTAAGGAAAATATTGTCTCAATACTCTCAGTTCTAAGCTTACACACAAGGCATTGACACCAATATCAAACAAGACTCCACTCTTTCACTAGTGTGGAATGTTCATCACAAGAGACTCAATTCAATACTTGGCTAGTCACATAGAGATGCAAAAGTTCACATATTGTCTATGCAACTTTATTTGGCCTCATCATATACGCACATTCATTTTTGTTCGATTATGAGCACTATTCAAGTCATCGGTATTGATCAAGACCGATACTCAAATTTGCAAGAGAACAGCCACATTCAAATAGAAACAAGAGGTGGCACACAATTTTTCGAAAGGGTCCAAAAATCATTTACAATTAAAAACAAGGAGCCATAAGCTCAATTATCCACAAATTAGTGCAAAACACAATAATAGCTCAAAAACCCATTATATAAACAAAGCCATAATCATAAAAGGTCACAAAAGGTGGGCCTCACCCCACCACAAATAAAACCATTTGTCCTCAAATACTAGAAAAATAATATCCAAAAGTTAAAAAGTAAGACAGAGAGGAAGGTAAAGAGGGATCCTGTGTAAACAGTCGCTCCATCTGTCAGGGAATCAGTGCCCGGTATAGTGTTCGGGACTTGGGCATCAGTGCTCGGAGTCACCTCAGAAGGATCAACTCCACTGTACCCACCCATGGATGTCTCTATCAGCGATGTCTGAATCACTGACTGCACAATCGTCTCTTCAAGATCTGGAAAGTCTCCATATATGCTCTCATCCCTTATGTTTATCAGATCATCATCGGTCTTTGCCTCCGACTCATCAACTTCCATACCATCCCTATGTATATCTCCAGTGGTAGCCGGAGGAATCTCTGAAGTCTCAGGAGCGTCCACATCATCAACAGCCTCCAGTAATGAAGTGAAGTCAGTAGACTTTAGGTAGTCTACGTCCTTTCTCAAATATGCCACTTAGACTTTCGAAGCCGTAACCTCAGAGGTCTCCCCCTGCCTTCTCTCACAAGCCTCAACTCTTGTGGTGAGAGTGTCAATAGAAGTCTGGAGGGGTGGTCAGTTCAGCGATGATGGAACTCTCGATCATCCATGTGATGGATCTCTCAAGTTGGGTCGCCCTCACATCAGCTGAATGGGCCAGTTTTCCTATCTTCAGGATCATCGCCTAAGTAATGTTGGTGAGCTGGGACGAGGTAGAGGCACCCGGGTCCTGTGAAGAAGAAGAAGGGGCAGATGTACCTGAAGGCCCGAAGGCCAGAGTAGGCAAAGATGCCTTTGCCTATATCGAATCAATATCCACCACCATGGATGTGACCACCGGAGTTGTCGTTCTCTTGTCGGCTTCTTCTTGAGTGTACTCGATCTCAATGCGCTGGATGTCAGTGGAGGAAGACGGGGTAACCTTAGTATCTCTTGCATCATCCTGAGGTACTCCAACACGTCTGTACAACTCAGTGATCAGAACTCGGAATGGTAGAGAAGTCTGCCTCTGCTTGGCCCTCATGGCTATCTTTTGCTCAATGATAAGTCCCAAGTTAAGCCGCCTCTTCGCTAAGATAGATCCCAAACAAGTTGTCTTCGCATGTCGGAGGATGGATTCGTTCTGTGAAGTCAAGATCAATCTGCTGATGAATCCGAACCAATACCGGGTAGCTACATTCAAATCCTTATTCTCGATATGGACTCCCGCCTCTATCCACCTCGGGGTGACGTCAGAGAGAAGGGGAGCGAGCCAGCCCTTCAAGTCATCTAGGGACTGAGCTACTACCAAACCCTCATAATCGTCCTCGAACCCTGTGGTTCTCTCAAGGGTAGCGTTTATGATATCGCTACAGCACCCAACTTTCACACCTCAAACCATGACCAAGTTAATCGGTATGAACTCGATGGCCTTATTCTTTCTCTTCAAGACAAAGTCACCATACGATGTATAGAATTATCGGACCCATGAATGAATATAGGGCACTCGGGGATTGGTGAAAATCTGAAACCTATGCCACTGTAGTATTTCCCTCACCCCAGAGTATTTTCCCTCCAGGCCTTTTGTAGATAATAGCTTCTCTTCGAGGATCATTTGCAATCTGTCACCTTTCAACCTGTTGAGAAGCCCGGGAGGAGGGATGACTGGTAGAACTGGAGCCACAGGAGGTGCCGGAGCTGGTACTGAACTTGCTGGGATGGAAGCTGAGGGGACTCTAACTGAGTCAGGGTGAGATCTAACCCGAATCTCAGCCCGTCGGGACTGTAAGGACTGGTCATCATCAGGTTAAGATTAAGAAGCCCTGGGAGTCAGCATCCGCTTTTTCAACTGTCGGCCTCTTGCCTCTGCTCTGACCTCCAGTTGGAGGCTCTTGCCTTCCTCTTTTGGGAGAATTTAATCCCCCTTCATTGATTGTGATACCCCGTGCTATTTTTTGGGGTGGCATGTCGATGTTTGTCCTTACCATGTCAGAAAAACATCGGGATAAAGTTAAAAACAATTCAATCAAAAACACAGAAGAATAGTTGTAGACATACTCACCGAATTGGTCGGTGAGTCGCCAAATCTCTTTGGCGAGCTAGATCGGGCTCGCCGAAAGGATTGGCTCAAAAATCTCAGAAACTTTTGTCATATCGGCAATGGAAGGGCCTTTCGGTGAATTGCCGACAACATTCGGCGAGCAGGGATTAGCCCGCCGAAAGTTATAGTGCAATTAAGGTTCAGGGGTGGAGACAAAAGGCGATCACGAAAAACTATCAGCGAGTCGCCGAGTGTTTTCGGCGACCTCAAGCTTCTCGACGAAAGTGTCAGAACCAAACTACTCATTTTGCATGAAATTAAAGGCGAGATGGGGAACTTCGGTGAACCGCCAAGTGGTTCGGCGAGCTCGACCCAGCTCGCCAAATGACCCAACGTGCCTACTTTCAACCCAACTTTTCAAATTCAACCCTACAAACCCCGAAAACAAATCAAAACATGCACTTATCAAATTAAGCTCAGAACCAATACACCCATGCCCCCAGGATACTCAGACTTCTCCCGGTTTGGCCAAATTTGGCCATTTGATGACTTTTGTAATTAAGAATGACGTCAACTGCTCTATCATTGGTCAAAATTTGTCATTTGGCACAAATGCGGGCTACTTAAACTTCACCCGACTAGACCTAACAACATGCAAGCACAACCCCACAAATTTTAACCAATTTAAGGAACAAAATCACAGGAATTCAACAATAAAGGTATTACGAGAAAAATTATCAAATTAACACATGCATTCTAGCATACAAGCACTATCAGAGAGGCCCATCACACATCACTAAGATAAGATCATTACAAATGAGTACAAAATCGCTAAAAATAAACTCGGAGTTTAGAAAACCAACCTTAGATGCTAATTAAAATAATTTAAAATGCTAGGTGGTAAAGTAATCCACTCCGAACACAAATCCTATGAATAAACACTCTGAGATGCAAAAAGTACGGGAAATAATTTGCGGGTGTGAGTTTGGGAAGATTCAAAGTGAGGGAAAGTGAAAGAGTTTGAAAGTTTAAACCGTTGCCTTTAAAAACTGTCCAATTCTCACCCATTCGGCGACATTAGTTTCGCTCACTGACCCACTCGGCGACACGCTGAATGGGTACTTACCTCACCGAGTTTTTCAAGACCTTCAGTTAATGTGTGGGTCCAAACGGTGGACTAGATCATGATCGCTGACCTGGTCAGCGATTCGCCAAGTTACTCCTGGGCTCACCGAGTTTTACAGACTCTAATTTAAAATTGCCTTGAGTCCAACGGTGGTCCAAGTTGGGCTCGTCGACCTCTTCGGCGAGTCGCCGACTAGAGTATAAGCTCGCCAACCTACACTTTTTAAATACCTTCAACACTTTGACCTACACAATCACACACCATTATTTCTAAATAAAAAATAAAGTGGTAAAACCTTGGGTTGCCTCCCAAAAAGCGCCTTAGTTAACATCGTGGAACGACATTCTACTTAATCTTGATTTGTGGGGTAGAGACGAGACAACACATGACCCATTTGGGTCTCCAGCAGCTGCACATAGATGGAATGGGAAGAAATCATCTCATTTAGCAATGAGACATTTTCTTTTATCTCATTCAACACTTTGTCATGATTTTAAACTTTGTGAAGAATGAGTGAGAGTATATCCTCTATTTGACCACCCTTGTACACCTTGCTTTTTTTACGCTCGTGAGGGGGAATGAACCGGTCTTTCTTTTTGTCCGATGCTTCCAATTTCATGATCTTTTTTGCCACTAGATCCAACTAAGTCAACAGTGTGGCCAAAATCTGGTCCTTCTCAGTCTCCTTGTTGGTCTTGCCATGTGATCAAGGAGTTGTGCTGCTATTGCATAGGGTAGTTGTGAGAGACCCCCCGGAGACATTTGGTCAGCTACTTCTCTATTTTCTAGACCAAGATCTCTAAAGAAGAAGTCTAATAACATGTTATCTGAGATTCCATGAGCTGGGCAGTGTGATGAATCCACAATTTAGACTTATTTAGGGCTATATTTTGATAGGTTTAGTGTCCTCAAATGCATATTTTGTCTCGAAAACTGATAAAATACATTAAGTTTCAGGTATATAGGCTTTGAGACAAAGCATGGACACAATCAAGCAAAAAAGGAACAAAGGCAGCTGAAAGAACAAAGAAGTGAAGGCCTGAGGATTGCCGAACCCATTCGGCGTACCGCCAACAAGTTCCATCCTCGCCTTTTGTTCCAGTGAGCTGAGCTCTGAAAGAAAGGATCCAATTGGTGGTGAAAGGAGCAGTCGGCGTGTCACTGAACAGTTCCGCAAAGTAGTACTATGTCGCCGAATGATTCAAAACACGATGATGCGGGAAGTTAAGTCTGTGATGTAAAGAAGTATTCGGTGAGTCGCCAAGAAGATCAACGAAGAAATTCCCTATCGCCCAACGCCACAGAAAGCTAAAATGTGAAGACAAAAGCAGAAAGGCGATGAACTAGGCTAAATGGTGGATCACCGAGTGCTTCGGCGATCCCGACTAACTTTTCCGAATGATCAGACACAACACAGCTTGCATAAAAACTATAAATACTAGTTAGAGTTGTAGTTTAAAGAGTCGAACAATATAAGACTTTTAGCTTTGAATAGTATATTTTTAGATTTTGCTTTTATCTCTTAGTGTTTGGAGAGGGTTTTGAAGAAAAAGTTCAAAGGGTTTCATCTCTAAGCATTTGGACTTGGGTCTCTTGGATTCTTCACTTTTGGCTTGTATCAAGACTTAAATCTTCATCATACCCATTTGAATGCAAACTCATTTAGGTATAAATTTCTATCTCTTATACATGTGTGGCTAAAAACCCCAATTCTTGGGGTGTGATTTTGTGAATATGGGGTAAATTAGTTGTTGGGTCTTGCTTGTTGATAGTCTATTCGTAGTTTATATGTGATTTTGTTTAGTGGTTATGGATGAACTCACTGAGGTTGTAGTTGCAAATATAATCTCATATATATGTTTTCGACTTGCTCGAGAGAGGTCGTAAAACTAAGACCACTAAATTAATGGCCGGTAGGAGTGGATCGACATAAGGTTTAGCTCGAGAGAGTGAACCCTAGTCTCATTCCCAAACACTCAGCTCGAGAGAGTGAGTGGGCTAAGGAGGAGGCTGCTCTTCAACCGGCAAGTGGGTGTTCGAGAGAAATCTACTTGAAACGAGGTAATTGTTTGAGAGAAAGTGTATCCCCCTTAAAGTCTTGCCTAGTCATAAATATTCTATGAATTCTCTGTTAAAATCATGTACCCAATAATTTAGTTTACTCTGTATTCCTATCACATCCCAAGAATCCCCTCTCTTTGATTAACACACTTTGTTATTTTCGTTGTTTTTGCCTACTTTTGACAAAATCCCCATTTGATAATTGACACTTTTGTGTCTCCCCTTTGATTTAGTATGTTTGTATTCGAAAATGTTTCTTTTCTATAACTAACTAGAACTTAATTTTTTTTTCTATTAATTCTCAAGCCCAATTTTTTTTTCTATTAATTCTCAAGCCCACTCCCTTGGGACTCGACCCCAACCCTTGGTTGGGTTACTAAACTATTGTACGATCGTAGACACGTGTATCTGAAGTGTGTCTTGATTACGCAAACATCAAAATGGCACCGCTGCTGGGGAGTGGTGTTACTTGAAAAAAATTAGTTTAGTAAAAAAAAAATTTGTTCTTCTTAGTTATAGTTTTTACTTACTTAATTTTCAATTTTGTTCTTCTTGTTTGTGTTGAAATAGAGGAAGTGGGTGTGGCGAGCAGTGCTCGAGAGCTAATGGAATTTCCTCCGTTTGAGGTAATGATGTTTCGGGATCGTATCCTCACCTTCAAGCAATTAGAAGGTGAATAGATCCACAAGTCATGGGAAAGATTTAATGAATTGATCACTCAATGTCCAACCCATGACATTCCCAGCGTAATCCTCCTTAACTGCTTCTACAGAAGTCTTGGGCCTTGAAACAAGAGGTTGGTCAACCAAGTCATTTCGAGAGGCATCGCGAGGTAGCGATATGTGATAGTAGCCCAAGTGCCTAATCAAATTGCTGAAAAAAACCAAGCAGTGGAAAAGGACTTTATATTGGCTTCCCTAATGACTCAAATAGACGAGTTAGCCAAAAAGATGGTGAAGATCGAAGTCCAGTAGAAGAGGAAGGACAATTACATCCCTCCTCATGAGCGAAAAAGTTTCAAAGACAATGAGGTTAAACGCCTTGAGGGAATGCTCTCAATCATTCTCCACAAGGTGACTGAGCAATATAGAGAGTTGGAAGGAATGAAGGAAGACATTGAAGGGATGAATCGGGTGATTTGGTCTCATTCCAGAGTTGTCCAGCTGATTGAGAACCTCACGGGTCAAGCGGTGCCCGATCTCCACTCTCAACAAAACAGGGGGTTGCCTAGTGATACTATGGCTAACCCAAAAAGTGGAGTTTGAGTGCTGACTTACGTCGTTCCACGACGTTAACTAAGGCGTTGTTTGGGAGGCAACCCAAAACCATTTATTGCTTTCTTTTACTTTGATAAAATAATGGTGTGTTGATTGCGCAGGTGGAAGTGTGGAGAGTGAATGAGAAGTACAGATTGGCGAACTAAAGGCCCAGTCCATGAATAGATGATTTGTTTGGTGATCTCGACACAAACCACCGTTAGGCCCAAAACCAATTCACATTGTGGTCTGTAAAACTCAGCGAGATCAAGGAATTATTGGAGAGTCACCGACCATATCGGCGATCCCGATGCAGACCGCCGTTTGGATCCTCATTTTGACTAAAGGTCCTGTAAAACTCAACGAGCCAAGTCATCACTCTGTAAATCGCCAAGCTGTTCGGCGGTCGGGACTTATGCAGCCGAATGGCTGAAAACTGGACGATTTTTCAAGCCAAACGTTTAAAAATTTCAGCTCCATTATCTTTCCCTCACTTTTTCACCTTCCCAAACTCACACCTGCACTCTAGTTTTATATTTCTTTCATTTTTGGAGTATTTTGGTTGATTGATTTGTGGTCAGAATAAGATTACATTGCTTCCTAGCATCGCAATATCGATTTGATCGGCATAACAGGTTGGTCTTCCCGAACCCCGTAATTATCTTGTCAAAATTGTGGTCATTTGCAAACATTGTGATCTTGTTGAAATCTGTTGAACCTCCCTTATTGGAGTAAATGCTTAATTACCGATTTTTCTCCGATAATCTTGTATGGATTGTCTAGACTGTTGTAATCTTGTTTCCTAATACATTGAGTGGAGCTAATGTATGATGGGTGGTGTTCGTAGGTTTGGGTCTTGGTCGAATTTGTGTTTTTTGTGCCTTAATTTTGTTTTCGGGGGTTGCAGGACTGATTTCGAGAAGTTGGGCCAAAAGTAGACACGTTGGGTCATTTGGCGAGCTGTGATGAGCTCGACGAACCACTTCTCAGTTCGCCTAATTTCCCTCTCTCACTCTTGTTATCATGTTTTATATGTTGAGGCTTCTGTAACTTTCGGCGAGAAGCATGAGGTCACCAAAAGAACTCGGCGAATCACCGAAAGTCTTCTTGTTCACCCTTTGTCTGTACCCCTAATTCCTTCTGCACTGCAACCTTCGGCGGATAATCCATTGTTCACCGAAGGTATTCAGTGACACGCCGAATGGACGGACAAATCTGCCTGCAGCTGAATGTATTTGTTTTGCTTGTCAAATATGCTCTAACATTATCTCAAGACTTTGCAGACATGGCCAGATCAAAAGTTTCAGGAAGAAACATGCCACCCAAACACATAAAAGCACAAAACTTCAGAAGAAATGCAAGGAGCGAGAATAAGAAAATCAGTTCCAGGAGGAGGATGCCTATTGCCCCTAATGTCCCTTCGTGGGCTCGAGGGTTCATCAATCCAATATATGCCTTTGAGGCAACTCATTATCAAGATGACATGATTAAGGCTAATATCGCTGCAACAGTTGAAGCAGAGAACTAGAGTCAGAATGATAATACTCTGAGCACTGATGCCCAGACATATGGATCAACTACTTAGACAGGATCCCCTCTTTGCCTCCCTCTCTGTCTTTATTTAATTGACATTCTGGATATTTTGTTATTTGCATTTGAGGACAAATGTTTTTTTTTGTTTGTTTGTGGTGGGTAAAGGCTTACCTTTGTGTGCTACTCTTTAATCGTGTTTTGTTTATATGTGGTTTGTGAGCTATATTGTTGCGTTTATACTGCTTTCGTGGATGTTTGAGCTTGTGGCTCCTTTTATTTTTAATAGCAAAATGATTTTGACCCGTCCGAAATTTTTTGCCACCTCTTGTGTGTTGAATAGTGCTCTCAATTGAACGAACATGAATGTGCAGCTACAATGAGGCCAAATGAAGTTGCATAGACAATATGTGATCTCTTTGTATCTCGTTTTGACTAGCCTAGTATCGAATTGAGTCTCTTGTGATGACCGTTGCACACTAGCGAAAGTGTGGAGTCTTGTTTGACTATAGTGTCAATGCCTAGTGTGATGAGCTTACTTTTAACCATGCATGATAGATCCTAGAATTTGCCCCGTTGGTCCGGTCGACTAAGTAAGGCTAACTCTTGATATGATCTTCGTCAACTTTAAAGAGTGTGAGCCAATTTGACATATACCTCTTTTGTGACCTACCTTGTGAGTGTGTGAATCTCTCTTGAACACCCCTTGAACCTTTCCTTTCTTTGTAACAAACATGACCAAAACATGACCTTTCTTTACCCATTACCCATAATCCTCTTGATTTGTGGTTGATTGAATAGCCAACTTACGCAAAAAACCTAAGTTGGAGGTGAGGTGAAAAGAAAAGAGAAAGTCAAGAAGTGCAAGGAAAGTCTCCTTTAACCCATGATGATTGAGAAAAATGGAACCCCTCCATATAAAAAAAAGAGTGAGAGAAAAAGAAGAAGAAAAGAATGAAAAAGAAAGTCGTGGAATAAAGTATAAAAGAAAAAGGGGTTTCTAGACAATCCATGGAAAGTGAATAATAGGATGACTTATGAGCACTAAAGAGAATGATGAAGGAAAAGGAGAAATAAAGTGTTATGAGTACCACATTTCATGAGGATGAAAGTCACTGAGCCTAAATGACCATACATTTTGCACTCCAACTCATTACAAGCCTTAGAAAGACCTTTTTTATATTGAGTGAGCTGAAACAAATGTTGATCGGAAAATACAGGAAAACCAATGGGTGAAAGCATTGTGTTCTTCTTTGTGAGTGTGAGCGTTTCCGAAAATTTAAATGATTAAACCCTTATGTGTGAATATGGAATCATTCCTTGTGTAAGGGCATTTGAACACTTTGGTTGAGCTTGAACTTGCATTTGAAGGAAGTATTGTGAGCATGAGATTCTTTTATATTGGTGAGTCACAACTTGAATCTTTGAGTGCACAATTGATCTTTGCATAAGTAAATCGAGTCTTGTTGTGTACATTTATGATCGAGTCTTGTGTAGCACTGTTCAATACACCCTTTTTGAATGGCTGAACTTGAGTTTGCTTGAGGACAAGCAAAAGTTTAAGTTGGGGGTGTTGATGAGTCCGCAATTCGGACTCATTTAAGGCTATATTCTGATAGGTTTAGTGTCCTCAAATGCATATTTTGTCTCGAAAACTGATAAAATACCGTAAGTTTAAGGTATATAGGCTTGGAGACAAATCATGGACACAATCAAGCGAAAAAGGAACAAAGGCAGCTGAAAGAACGAAGAAATGAAGGCCTGAGGATCGCCGAACCCATTCGGCATATCGCTAACAGGTCCCATCCTCACCTTTTTTTCCAGTGAGCTAAGCCTTGAAGGAAAGGATCCAATCGGCAATGAAAAAAACATTCGGCGTGTCGTCGAACAGTTCCGCAGAGTAGTACTATGTCGCCGAATGATCCAAAATACGACGATGCGGGAAGTCAAGTCTGCGATGTAAAGAAGTATTCAACGAGTCACCGAGAAAATCAGTGAAGTAGTTCCCCATCACCCAACGCCACAAAATGCTAAAATGTGAAGACAAAAGCAAAATGGCGGTGAACCAGGCCAAAGGGCAGATCGCCGAGTGTTTCGGCGATCCTGACTAACTTCACCAAACGATCTGACGCAGCACAGATTTCTGAAAACAATAAATACTAGTTAGAGTTGTAGTTTAAAGAGTCGAACAATATTAGAATTTTAGCTTTGAATAGTATATTTTTAGATTTAGTTTTTATCTCTAAGTTTTTGGAGAGGGTTTTGAAGAAGGAGTTTCAAAAGGTTTCATCTCCAAGCATTTGGACTTGGGTTTCTTGGATTCTTCACTTTTGGCTTGTATCAAGACTTAAATCTTCATACCCATTTGAATGTAAACTCATTTACGTATAAATTTCTATCTCTTATACATGTGTGCCTAAAAACCCCAATTATTGGGGTGTGATTTTGTGAATATGGGGTAAACTAGTTGTTGGGTCTTGCTTGCTGATAGTCTATTCATAGTTTAAATGTAATTTTGTTTAGTGGTTATGGATGAACTCAATGAGGTTGTAGTTGCAAATATAATCTCATATATGTGTTTTCGGCTTGCTCGAGAGAGAGGTCGTATTACTAAAACCACTAAATTGATGGCCGGTGGGAATGGGTCGACATGAGGTTCAGCTCGAGAGAGTGAACCCTAGTCTCATTCCCACACACTCAGCTCGAGAGAGTGAGTGGGCTAAGGTGGAGGCTTCTCTTTAAGCGGCAAGTGGGTGTTCGAGAGAAACCCACTTGAAACGGGGTAAGTTGTTCGAGAGAAAGCTTATCCCCCTTAAAGTCTAGCCTAGTCATAAATATTCTACGAATTCTCTGTTAAAAGCATATACCCAATAATTTAGTTTACTCCGTATTCCTACCACATCGCAAGAATCCCCTCCTTTTGATTAACACTCCTTGTTATTTTCACTATTTTTGCCTACTTGTGACAAAACCCCCATTTGATAATTGACACTTTTGTGTCTCCCCTTTGATTTAGTATGTTTGTATTCGAAAATGTTTCTTAGCTATAACTAACTATAACTTAATTTTATTTTTCTATTAATTCTCAAGCCCACTCCCTTGGTACTCGACCCCAACCCTTGGTTGGGTTACTAAACTATTGTACGATCGTAGACATGTGTATCAAAAGTGTGTCTTGATTGTGCAAACATCACAGTGCATCAATAGTTACTACAACATTTTAGGCTTTTAGCCACCCTAGTAAAGTGTAGCCTAAACTAGCAAAAAGTGTCGTCTTTGATCAAAGGCTATACTTTTGGACTTTAAGCAACGCTTTTCAGGGGGTGGCCAAAAGAAGCGTAACCTTTGATATTAGGCCACGCTTTTTAAGTGTCCCCATAATAGCTACACTTAAAAAGTTTGACCAAAGAAGGTATAAGAGCAAGTTTTTTAGTAATTCATTAGCAACACCTTTTGTTTGATTATACTACACTTCAAAGTGTGGCCTTTGTTTTGTTATTGGGCACACTTAAAAAATGTGGCCTTTTATATCTCATCTAGAACAACACTTATAAAGTGTAACTTTTCTTATGTACATTAAGCCACACATTGGACGTTTCTCTAGCAACACTTTAGAAGTGTGTCAATGTTGTGCAAAATTTTTGTAGCCACAATTTTTCATTTTTAAGAATAATAATTTTTATTTGCATATATTCAATAATCACATATAATAATTAAATATATAAGCGATCTAAAGCACAAAATTAGCTAATAAATAAATTGAAGCTATATATTTCAAATAAACTTTGAGAAACATGTCTTGTACAACCAATACTTAGACAAACATGTCTTGTACAACCAAACTTCGACAAACATTGAATTCAAACATAACAAAAACTCTTCATCGTTCACTACAAAAGACGGAGTTTACTTCATGCCACTATTCAAATTCAATTACCGGCATTTTCCTGCACATTCAAAATAAAATTATAAGTTAGTGAAATAAATCATGTGTATTTAACATGCTCAAATTCACAGTAAGCCAAACCAATCCATAACAATAAAGTCACAGCAAAGCAACCATAAACTGAAGCTCTCCTTAATACAAACCTAAAATTGAGTCACAACAGTAAAGCTCTCCAGAACTAACAAATCTAAAATTGAGTCATAACAATAAAGTCACACCAAAGCTCTCCAAAACTAACAAAACATCAAAATGTTAAAGCATGTTAAAGCAGAGCAACCTCCTTTCCAAAACTAACAAAACAGCAAAGCATGTTTAACAAAATTAACAAAATTGACCATCACAACCGAGCAACCTCCTTTCCTAGAGGAGGAATCAAATTCTAATCATCAAAATGTTAAAGCAGCTATGAATTAGGCAAAATAAATCATTTGAAAAACTACAACAATAATTAGTGTACATGCAGAAAAATGTTTTCCAGACAATCAAATAAACCAACCAAAAAACAAGAGAAGAACCAGACAAAAAAGGGATACAAGTGAGAAGATAAATTATGTTCAGTCTACCACAAATCCATCTTCTTGATGTTGTTCTTGTAAGCATAACTTGAGTTGCAATAACGAGTAACAAACTACAGGAAAGAACAAAAAAACCAGTTACAATTAAAGAAGATGGGAGTGAGAACAAAAGAAGTCAAATACTCTTTTGTGGACGTCTGAAACCAGCTTTTGTGTTGTATATAGCCCTCTAGATCTCATTGCATTAAACCTCTTCATGTCGAAGCATATATATGCATGAGACTCTAATTCAGATGGATGTTCTTAAAATATAACAATGTTGTCTGGAACATTTTGCGCCCCATTGACTATATTATTGTGTACCTGCTACGCCACCCGCAGAAATACCATATAACTATACCTATTGAGGCTTAGATAGATGTGTATAGTTTGTACTCAGATAGATGTGTATGGCTTCAAGATCACTTTTGTCAACACAGAGTCCCCACACGAGTATTCTAAATTATTTATCAGGAAAAAATAGTTTGCATGATCAGATTTAATCAGGGAAGATAAGAATGTGCCAAGTAAATTATCTGAAGCGATCTTTAAACTCATGCCTGGAAAAATTGAGAAGCTAATTCAACAAACTAGTGTATCGGAAGATGAAAGGATCAATTGTATTATTGCTTATCAGTGCCTTGGATAGGCTCTGGAAATTGCAGACAAAATGGGAATCAAGAGAGCAGCCTTCATAACTGCTGCAGCTGCTAATTTGATACTTGGATTTAACATTCCAAAGTTGATTTATGATGCATAGAGGTTTCATAATCCAAGTGCAACACATGTACAAAGAGGAAAATTCATTTGCAATCTAGCAAATCTTGTTATGGAGGAATAAGGCAAAGAAGAATACAAATCTTTCTCTAAATAACCTAAGCAAGGTAAAATATTTCTTAATATAGACAACATACAAGCTTCTAAAATCAGGTTTAGTCTAAACAAAATTCAAATAGATGACAAGAAAACTTAAGAATTTTAACAGTGTTAAAAATAAGAAAGTTGTCGGTACCTAATATAACATATATAAACAAACCTCTCCACTGAGTGTATCTGATGTCATGTTGGTATGCTTAGAAAGCTAGATATTGAAACGTTTTTTTTTTGTCAAGACCTTGCCGATGATGCTTGGAGCTTTGGCAAGAATTACCACCAATCTAGTCAATCTAGAAAGATGTCCATTGGAATTGTAATAGATTCAGTTTCAAAATGCAGAGCTCAAAAAGTAAAGAAAGCTGAAGATCAGACTAACTTGGCAGCAGTTAAAACTTCTAGCAAAGAGATATCCGTTGACGATGGGACAACAATGGCTCAGAAAACTTCAAGTGAGGGGAATTCTACGAATGACAGAAACAAGTAAAAATTAGCGAGCACTTCTGCTATCAGAAATCAAAGAGAGCACTTCTGCTTTGAAAACACCTGGCAGAAAATCTTTTCTAGGATTTTCACCAAGAAGCAATCTGGGGCAACTTGATGGTGATGATCATATAGATGTAACATCAAAAACCGAGGGCATTTGTAAGGTCAAGAGCTTTGATGGATTTATACGAGAATATAAGTCCAATAAAACTCTATGAATCATCAGATGATGCAGAAAAATTGGAATATAGGTTGAGTTAGTTTGAGCCAATTTTCTTTAGCTGCTTCTTAACCAGCTCAAATTCAACACAACCACCTGATTGCCACCACTACAGACCCAACAAGTGTCTTGTAATCTCTTAAGATTAGAGAGCCATAACTGAAGTATCATGTTTGAGATGGGTGTATAAGTTTATTCTTTTATAAAAGATGGAAGTATCAAGATATGCTTCAATACGTTATTAAGTTCACATGAAAGATACCAAAAACTAACGAACCTGTCAGAATCAGCTGCCAGCATCTTGTAGAATTCAACATCTGTTCTGACTTTTTCTGTTCAAGCCGTCTATCATAGATAGACTCATCACCATACCAAAACAAAGCAGCCATCTTCGTAAGCCAGTATCTTGGCGGTGGTTTATCCAAGTCCGCCTATTCATAATCTCCACCAGGATTGCGGAAACAATGGATAAAGTTGCATGCCGTTCCACGGGAGCATGACTGTCAACACATGTGTGTAATTCATGTTAAAAGATAGGAAGTACAGAAGATCTTAATATCAGAATCAGGTAAACTGTAAAGATGTTCGTTAACAAATTTACTCCATACAAGTACTGCGGACAAAAACAGAGAGTAACAAAGTCATTAACACAAAATTAATATTTATAATCCAATCATTTCATGTCTAATTATTTAGTTATTTAAAGTCGCAATGTAACGTACATGGCCAAATAATTACAGAGCAGTTTCCATTACAGAGTAACAAGTTGTATCAATTATACTTTAATTCATGTTGATCAACTACTTCCTCGGTAAATGGCAACACAAACATACTTATTTTTTTTACCTATGTAACTAACTCAAATCTAATTACAAGGTGGCCGTTAACTAGTTTTGATAGAGTACTAGTAATACTAGTTCTTTTTCTTAGCTATCTTAAGAAAAAAGGGCAGGGGAACTAAGAAAGAGATGTTACCGTTGAAGCATGGGTTGAAGGAGCATCTCCATAAGAGTAAGAAAAGAATAGAGAATCTAGTAAGCAAGCCATTGCTCATTATCGAACTTAGATTTGCTCTCTATAACAACTACTGATGCATATCTTTCATCATGACAAAACAAAATATAAAACATTTCACTCCATGGAAACACGGAAAACTGAAATAGTTAAGGTTTAAATGCATTACTCCCTCTACCCGTCCCAATTTCTATGGCATAGTTCAGATTCCGAGAGTCAAACTAAAAAAATTTGTCTATAAATTTCAACATACAATCTTTAAGGTTTGGTTTTTGAAGTTAAAAGATTTTTCTCGTTAAACCCTTTAAATTCAAACTATGTCATATAAATTAAAACAAAGTAAGTATAAAGGAATATAAATACTTACAGAGGATAGAGCAACATCATTGATGGACTGCATATGGAGATATATGAGCACACTAGCTTCACTTGTAAATTGAATTATTACAGAGCACTTGATCTGTAAGTTCCTACCTTTAGTATCTATGATAAAGTTACCACTAGCTACTCACCTCATAATTGATTCGTCATATTCTTGAAATGCAGAAACTGGGATATGACAGCACCATGGACGGGGGCAAAAATAGAAGTACCAGTTAAGTTCATAGTGGGAGATTTGGACCTAACTTATAATTCAGCAGGAGTCAAGAATTATATCATCAAGGGTGGGTTAAAAAAATGTACCTTTGCTAGAAGATGTGGTTATCTTGAAAGGGGTAGCACATTTTCTTCAACAAGAAAAGCCTGTGAAGTTAACGAACACATCCATATCTTCTTCAAGAGATTTTCTTCCTCTGAAACTTCTGCATTTTGATATTCCTTTGAAGTTACACAAAACCAGAAAATGGAGTTGTACAAGAATCATTTCATATGCTTTAATAAATTCTAGTATTGACGACATGTATCCTTTTCCAAATGCTATCACCTAACCTAAATAAAGTTGGTTTCCAATTCCCATTCAGAATTTCTTTTTCTTTACTGCCAAAACTTGAAAGGTAGGAGTAGAAAGAAACAGTATACTCCCTCCGTATTATTTTACTTGACCTTTATACTTGAATTTTTTTATCATTTTTACTTGTCCATTTTAGCAAATTAAGAGAAGTTTATTATTTTCTTTCAATATTACCATTATCATTAAGTAAATATATATAAAAAATGAAACAGAGGGAGTATATATATATAAACACAAAAACAAAGACACTAAACTTGAGGAGGGATGTAATACACAAAAATCTACATTGTTGATTAAACTCTGCTGAAATCAGATGCTCTTAAACAAACAGGACAAGTTTATGTACAGAATCGGACACCGTTTCGAAACTCGGGTCCGACCCGACTTCAGTGTGTGGTTTAGGCGCGTTCAACTCCAACATAGTAAAAATTCAGAGTTTTCTTAAAATTTGTGTGAAGATGTCAAAATCCCTACCTGAGACAAACTCTAATCAGATGATGGTGGCATTGTTACTTCGTTGAAGTGCTGAAGCGAGAAACCTAACATCTTCCTTGACAATCTAATGCCCAAAATTGAAAGATGAATTAGGGAGGAGGGATATCTCATAACTTTCAGAACCGATGTGGGTATAATTTAGAGAGATGAGAGGAGAATTAAGAATGAGAATATTATTTTGCCCTTTTGTTGGTGAGCTGTGGGGTTAATAATTCCCCTAAAAGCAATATGGAGGGAAAATTATTTAAATGAAATATTTTTGAGATTATTAACATAACACTTGTAGAGTGTTGCCAATATTATTATAAATTCACCACGCTTAAAAGCGTAGCTATACATATAATTAAGTGTTGTTAATTATTCTATGATTAGGCAACACATATAAAGTGTAGTCTATATTATTTAATGGCACATTTTTTAAGTGTTGCCTAATTTTCTGTAGTCAAGAGCTTTAAACAAAGGCTACACTTTAAAAGCGTGCCCTTATATATTTTTGGCAATATTTATTAAGTGTGCTCTAGAATCAGTGTGGCCGTAGGCCATATTTACTGTAGTGAGTGACTTAAATCTCAGCCACAACTCATGGATTGACTCACCCTCTATTTGCCTGAAACTTAGGATGTTATCCCTAAGAATCATCATTCTCAAAAGAGAGAGTCTATTTGATCATCATTGCTACAAGACATGCTCCGTTATTCTGTTCAAAACAGCAACACAAAAATCAAAACTAAAAGTTAAGTAAGTTCAACTATGTCTAACAAGAACAAAATTCAACTTAACTAAAAATTCTCAAGTAACACCACTCCCCGGCAGCGGCGCCATTTTGATTTCACATATCAGGACACTTCATCCAATACGAAGTGCCAACGATCGTTAGTCAGTAATATAACCCAACTAAGTGAGTTGGGGTCGAATCCCACAGTGAGTGGTACGTATTTGAGAATCAATATAAAAGCATGAATTTGTTCGAGTCAATCATAGGTAAAAATATTTACGAATAAAAGCATGGTTCAAGTTTGGGGTGACACAAGTGTCAAATAACAGGGGTTTTTTATTGTAATTATCAACTACAACATCAAATAACACGAAAATAACAAGTATAGAGACGGGTTATTGGGATGTGATTGGATTATGGGCTAAGATAGACAAATGGGTGATTGCAACTGATAGTAAATAGTTGTAAATCAGTGAATAAGCTAGACTTTAATGGAGAGAAACTTGTCTCTAACAATTTACCTCGAATAAAATTGGTTTCTCTCGAACACCAATAAGCATCAATTAAGAACAGCCTATGCTTTAGTCCATTCACTCTCTCGAGCTGAATGTGTGGAAAAGGGTTAAGGATTCACTCTCTCGAGCTGAACCCATGACAACCCAATACCCACAGACCATCAAATCAGTAATCTTGGTTTTAAAACCTCTCTCTCGAGCAAGCGAATAACACAAAGGTAGATTTGCATTTGCAACTACAACCCTTTATATTAAGCCACAACTACTGAATAAAATCACTTTTAAACAACATTTAAACTATCAATTAACAATACCCAACAACTAAATCAACCCATAATCACATAATCACACCCTAAGAATTGGGGTTTTAGCTAAACATCATAAAAAGATAGAAATCGTTATCAAATTGTGTTTCCATCAACTGGGTAAGATTAATTTCATCTTTACAAAGGTCAAGGTTGAAAAATCTCAAAGACCCACTTCCAATTTCTCAAAAATGGAAATCTTCAAAGCTAAGGAAAATATTGTCTCAATACTCTCAGTGCAAAGCTCAAAACTTCAAAATTGATAATTATGATTCTATAATGAAAACTTGATACTAAACTAAGACTTTAAAAATGTATTTATAGTCGCCAAAAATGTACTGCGAAGGACCATTCGGCGAAATAAGTAGGGATCGCCGATCCACTCGGCCATCTGCCCTTTGGTCGATTCCATCGCCTTTTTGCTTTGGGCTTCAGCATCTTCAAGTTCTGTAACTTTGGGCGATCTGGCACTGCATCGCGGAACCGTTCGGTGACTCACCGACTGCTTCTTTCTATCGCCGACTTGATTTTCTCCTTCATGGCTTGGCACAATGGAACTTTAGGCGATATCATGGCCATTCGGCGACTCACCCAATGGGTTAGGCGATCATCATGCCTTCTTTTCTTAGTTCTTTCAGCTGCCTTGTTCCTTTTTACTCATTAGTGTCCATGCTTTGTTCCTCAATCCAAATACCTTAAAATCAAGGATTTACATCAGTTATTGGCATAAAATATGCATTTGAGGACACTAAATCTATTAAAATAATGCCCTAAATAAGTCCAAATTGTGGACTCATCACTTGTCCTCAAGTAAAACTCAAGTTCAGTAGTTCAAAAAGGATATCTCAAACAGTGCTACAAAAGACTCAATCATGAATGCACACAACAAGACTCAACTTACTCATGCAAGGATCAATTGTGCACTCCAAGATTCAAGTTGTGATTCATTATTATCAATGATTCTCAAGTTCACAATACTTCCTTCAAATGCAAGTTCAAGTTCAAGAAAGGTACTCAAATGCCCTCACACAAAGATGATTCCATATTCACACACAGTTGTTCAACAATTTAAAGTTCCGAAATCACATACAACTCAAACACTCACAAAGATAAACACATGCATGACTTCACCCATAGGTTTGCCCTTATTTTCCAGCCAACATTCGTTTTAGTTCAGTCAAGATCAAAAAGGTCATTTCAAGGCTTGTAACGGGCCTGAGTGTAAAGGTATGGTCATTTAGGCTCAGTGGCTGCTATCCTCATGCAATGTGGTATGAACATCACTTTCTTTTCTTCAACATTTTCACTCATGCTCAAAATTCACCCCATTATTCACTTCTCATGGAATACCGGACACCCCATTTCTTTTGCAACTTTCACAACTTTATTTCACAACTTTTTCGTTCTTTTTCTTTTTTTTTGTATGTAGGGGTTCCATCTTTCTCAATACCATGGATCAAGGAAAATTTCTTTGCTATTCTTGATTTACCCTCTCTTTTCACCACATCCCCAACTTAGGTATTTTGCCTAAGTTGGCTATTCAAACAAACCACACTTCATGAGGATTATGGGTGAATGGAAAAAGAGGAGTTACAATTGCATCAAGTTTCTTCCAAGAAAAGGTTAAGGCTCAAAGAGTGTTAAGCAAAGTTCACACACTCACAAGGTTGGCCACAGAAGAGATATATTGTCAAATTGTTTCACTTTTTAAAATTGTTGCCTAAGATCATATCAAGAGCTTGTATCACTTAGCCAACTGGACCAACGGGGAAAATTCTAGGTGTCATCATACAAGGTTCACGGTAAGCTCATCACACAAGACATTGGCACCAATATCAAACAAGACTCCACATTTTCGCTAGTTTACAATGTTCATCACAAGAGACTTCATTCGATAACCGGCTAGTCACAACGAGATGCAAAAAGTTCACATATTGTCTATGCAACTTCATTTGGCCTCATCATAGCCGCACATTCATTTTTGTTCGATTAAGAGCACTACTCAAGTCATCGGTATTGATCATAACCAATACTCCAATTTGCACAAGAACATCCACAATCAAACACAATCAAGAGGTGGCAATTTTTATTTGGAAAGGGTCAAAACTATTTACATTCAAAACAAGGAGCCATAAGCTCAAACATCCACAAAACAGTGTCAAAACACAATTTACAGCACAAAAAAACCCAATATATAAACAAAAGTGATAATCACAAGAGGTAGGTATGGAAATACCTCACCCACCACAAATAAAAGCAGTTGTCCTCAAATGCAACAAAATACTAAAGACAAATCAATAGAAATGACAGAGAGGGAGGTAAAAGAAGGTCATGTCTACACATTCGCTCCATCTATCGGGGCATCAGTGCCCGATGCAACACTATGATCTTGGGCATCAGTGCCCGGGGTATTAGTAACACTAGATCCAGCCATTGTGGTGTCTTCCAATAAAATATGCATGACTAAATCTATCATCGCCTTCTCAACCTCTGTCATGCCCTCATAGGTAGCCTCTTCATCGACACCAAGCTACTCCTCATCAGTCTCAGCCTCAGACTCAGCATCAGCCACCTCCTCAACTCGAACCTCATCTTTGGTGGTAGTCGGAGGCACATCTGTATCAACTGGCATGTAGGGGATCTATACATTGCCAAAAATCATAGACATATCTATGGACTTCAGCTGGTCCATATCCTTCTTCAACTCATTAATTGCGGCCTTTAGAGCCTTCACCTCCTCAGTGGCCCATTGGCCTTGCTCACACACCGCTATCCTTTCTACAAGGGGATCAATGGAAACACTAAGATGTGTCACAACAGCGTTGAGGGCCCTCTCAATCATCCCAAGAATGGTGGCCTCAATCCTGGAGGCACGCCTATCAACAAAGTGGGCTAGATGCCCCATCCGTAGTATCACAGCCTGGGTGAGTGGAGATTGGGAAGCAAAAACAGTAGACCTAGGTGGAAGAGGATCTGTAGAGGAACTAGGAGTCACAGAAGGGACATCACTAGATATACCTGAAGGTGCAAGGGCCGGAGTAGACAATACTGCCTCTGCAGGTAATGTCTCAGTATCAACAACCGGGGAAAAATCCACTGAGGCTGCCTTCTTCTTCTCATCCTGATCTTTCAAGTATTCCGCCTCAATGCGTCGGATAACTTAAAAGTTATGCCTAATGGAACTTAAAATGAAATCCTCAAAACCCAAAACAACCATCCTATTAGAAAAAAATGACCTTACTTTTGCCATTGGGTGATTAATTGTTTTATCATCATCACTAACACCTTCAAATACTCCATTTCATCAGATTTATAATCAGATAAGCCATCATCATTATGTATTTCATCTTAGTGAACCTTTATATTCTCAACTGCATTTTCATCTTCTTCATCGTCAGTGCCCTGAAAAATTTCACCTTCTGCTTCTTCAAGATTTTCATATATTATATCCAAATTTTTGTGAACCTGTCTCTTCTCTAGATTCTTGTACGTATTGAACAATATTCTTAAATTTGTATCATTATCCACTTTTATTGTACCACCAGTATTTTTGATGAATCGCTTTTAAGCAAGTGGGTTTCCTAACCAAGTTGAAGGACCTCCCGTTACAATATTATGAGCATCTTCTAAACAATTCAATATCCCATAGCAATTATCATTCCCATTAAAAACTTGGTAGCATTTATCAAGATAATGTATTGATAAGGTGAATGACATCCCCGAAATAATTCAATAGATTTAGCGTAAGTTTGGTCTATTTTAAAGCAAAAAAAAAAGATATAAAAAAATTCATGTGTAGGAAAAACAAAAGCATCATATCCAAATATCTGTGTAGATAGTAAAATTCGTATTGAGATAATAATAATAATCAAAAATAGAAAATTATGCAACAATCATTTTATTGATATAAAGTGTGAATGTTACAATCTCTATGATTCCTATGAATTTGTCTTTTCGAATATATTTCAAGGTCTCTTGAGCTTGATCTTGAATTTGTTTAATAAATTTTAAACGATTACAATCTGCAAAACACATTTTAAAATCCACTTAATTAATATGTCACTTTCACACTCTTAAAATTAAGTTTGAAGAAACAAAGAAAATGCAGTGATTAATGAATCTACATATCAAAGAAAAAAGGTTAATCAATTAATTGATAACTAAAAATGAAATTCAATATGGAAATAAATTGGTACAAAAGTAACGAATCTCAAATAAAAATTTATCTTGATTTTGAGACGGCGAAGATGATCAATAGTTTTTTATTGATCATGTGCTTCAACTGAACAACAAATATAAGAGTTGTTGTTGTAGAAAATGAAACACCCATTTATTTATTAGGGCACCCCATTAAGTGTTAAGATAGTGAAAATTACTATTTTCCCTTGTAGTCATCGATCAAATTTTTAACGTTGCCGGTCAATGGTCAGATTTTTGTAAAAGGGGGAGGGGGATGATTATATTGTTTAATGTTGGGGGGAGGGGGAGTTTGATTTTTAAAGCAAACTTCAGAAGGGGAAATTATTTTCACCCGTTTTTTCTTCCAAAAAAAATTAAGAAAAAATCATGATAAAATTTGGATCGACAAAAATGGTAATATTATTTAGTGAATGTAACATTATATGAGTAAAGATAAATTTATTATTAAATGCTAGATTCTTTACAAATAACAATTGATATCTATCATTAAATATATCACTAAAACTCAAATTTGAGGAAAAATATTGATTCAGTGTTATATCGTTAATTTACTTATAATTTCAACACTAGACGCTGATTTACCAAAAACTTTAACTTCAATTGGTAAATTTACCAACTATTCAAATATAAGTTAGTCATTAATAATTTACCAATAACTTTTATCACAGTTGGTAGTAGTTACTATCCAACTCAACATTCATATGTAATATTACCAACTATTAATTAATATGTTGGTAAATTTTATCAATGGATTAATGATCGGTTGGTATATTACCAACTATTTTAATGATGTTAGTAATTTACTAACTACAATATTTATTCGTCAGCAAAATTTCCAACTGATTGGATATTAGTTGGCAAGTTTACCAACAAATTACATTTCGTTATTAATTTACCAACACATTTATATTTGGTTGGAAAATTTAGCAACACAATCTTGCCGTTGGTAAATGTTTGATAAGTAATTCGTTGGTAATATGTTAATAAATTATATAAATAATTTTTTTGTCATATTTACCAACCGATATATACTTCGTTGGTAATATTACCAACAAAAGGTGTGCGTTAGTAATATTTCGGTTGGTAATCCATTGATAGAAAGTTGCTAAATTTGGCGCCATTTTTCCCGCTGTATTTACCAACTAAAATACTTAGTTAGTAATATTTTGGTTGGTAATCTGTTAGAATTCGTTGTTAAGTTTTAAAATATAATTCAGTTAGAAATATGTTGGTAATTTGTTAGTAGAATACTAACCAACTTAAGTTGTTAGTAAAATATGTTGGCAATTTAGGGTTTTTTTGAAGTGAAGTATGCATTAGTACATGAAATGTACTAAGTTTGGAGCAATATGCATAAAGACGATCATGATAGTATAATTGGTTTAAAGCATGTAGACATAATAAAACTTTGGACATTTTAAACATAACGAAGTAAAACATGAAAAATCATATGACATAGTCAATGCATTTGAAATAAAGGACATAAGAAAAGCTCTGAAGAAAACGTAGTCATTTTGTGGTATCTTAGCTTTAACCGACAATAAGACCATGAGAGTTATATCACGTAATCCGTTATTTCCCTCGTGCCGAAAGAAGGGGAAACTTTTTGCCAAGGTAGAATCTGTACATATCATCATTTGCTAAAGTGGATCCACTAGCTAGGTCATTTAAGACAATCCTATGGAGGCACGTAGTTTGGGACTAGAGGTTGCTACTAGAGACTGCTATTTGAGCCTCCACCTCAAAGCCCTTTCGATGCAAAGTCTAAATCCCAACGAAATAGATAAAAGTCAAATATCAATGTAACATAGGAAAGACAACAATCAATAGCAATCCACATCTTTCAAGAACAAAACATAAGATAGATCCTTAAGCATAATTCAACATAGATGAGAAAACATTTCATCAATGTGAATCCAAATGTGAGAAAATATCTTTTACAATCATGATCATAATAACTTGTTAGAAAACCTTTCACAATAACATTGATACTTTCCTTTCAAAGCATCCTAAAACTATTTATAATAACTTCATAAAAACATGTATATCTTCATAATTTCATAATTCATAGGTTCATGAGTTCATCATAGATTCATATTTGAAAATCATAAATTAGGAATGGGTCAACATAATTTCAACTAGACATCATGAATTAACATGGAATCATTCATTTGAAGACTTAATTAACAATAATCAATCACAACTGAATGAAACCCATGAAATTGAATCTAAACCCTAACTTAAATTAATTGAAATTGAAGGGAGAAATTGGACACCTTGGGGACTCCATTAAGGAAAGGACTCCATGGGTTAATACACAGATACATTGATGCTTGAAGCCCAAAGAGAATAGAAGATTGAAGGCTTGAATGGAACCCTAGCTTTTCCTCTTCCTTAGCCTTGAGTGAATTTGGGGGAGTAAATTGAGAGGGGGGGGGGAGGCATTTAGGAGAATGAATATAAAATGGTGAATTCGGGGCCTAAAATCGTTATATAGGGCTTAGGGTAGAAGGTAAACCAACATAGTTTTGATTAAAATTAATTAGGAAAAAGATCCAAAAGCCCCTTATTATAACAGTCGAAGCTCATCTAAGGTTTGGACCTACGGGCCATTTAACATTCTACGGTCCATACTAGTCAACCGTAGACCAAGTATTGGGACCCTAAAAATCACCTATTTTTGATAGAACATTTCTATGGCTTATATGTTTCCCTAGGGTCCGTAGGCACCAACCCTAGAAACCAACTTTGACCCTCAAAATTTGATCAAGTCTGGCACTCACCTATGAGACCTATCTACGACTCGTATATAGGATGACAGACTCTCCTAGTGAATCGTAAAAAAGGTACTGGGACTTGATTTTAGAAAATTCTTTTCCCCTTCCTATGTTGCCATCTACGGCCCATAGAAGCTTTTACGGTCCATAGATGGGACCCTTAGACATAGCCTGCAATACAAAAAAATATTTTCTTTATTTTATAAATTCTGAGGTGTTACAATATCTCCCCCTTGAAAGCATTCATCATCAAATGGAACTCACGACATCATATAGAGGGTATGAAAAAAGATCTAACAACACAATATGAATGTAACTTCATCACAATGCACAATATCACGGAGGAACATAGACTCCAAGCTTAAACACATCCTAAACAGCATTTCATAAGGCATACATGAAAATCATACTCAAATGCATATAATCATGGAGAAACCAATCAAGTTAACTAATTTTCTAAAAAATCAAGTTTTCATGAGCATGCGTGCATAAATACACATGAGAATGACTAAGACACATGAAACCACAATGGATGAAATATAGGGAACTAAATACCTCAAGAAAGAATATGATCGGAGGGAAAGAGCTAGGATAACGGAACACCATAGAGGCCTCAGCCTCCCAAATAGTACCCTCAACCCTTTGATTCCTCCACAACACTTTTACGGGTGCAACTTTCTTATTCCTCAACTTCTTGACTTTTCATAAGAAATATTTTCTTTTATACCAAGACTTTCCAATGGTATAATAGAAAACGAATCACCAACAAATTTCTTCAACAAAGAGACATGGAAAACCGCATGCACCGATCCTAAGTCATTAGAAAAATCAAGTTCATAAGTGATGAGTCCACAAATTGGACTCATTTAGGGCTTTATATTGATAAGAATAGTTTCCTTGAATGCTTATTTTGTCTAAATATCTGCTGATAACTCTTAAGTTTCAGGCATTTGAAGTTTTTGTGAAAGCATGGACACTTAGGGGCAAAAAGGAACAAAAAGGCTGAAAAGAAAGAAGAAGCTGAAGTCTGAGCATCGCCAAACACACTTGGCGATTCGCCGAAGGGATTCATTCCGCCCTTTGTTCCAGTACGCGAAGCCCTGAAGGAGAAGGATAAAAAAGGCGATAAAAGGAGCAGTCGACGCTTCACCGAATATTTCCGCGAAGCAGTACTATACCGCCCAATGGTCCAGAACGTGAAGATGCTAAAGGCAAGCATGAAACGGCGATGAAACAGAAGAAGGGCGAGTCGCCGAGTCATTCGGCGACGGCGACTAACTTCACCGAAAGATCCGCCAGAGCTATTTTCTGAAGTCTATAAATACTAAACTTATTTATTAATTTTAAAGAGTCGAACATTTATTTTAATTTCCAGAATAGTATAGTACCTTTTGGATATTTTCTCTCAAGTTTGGAGAGGGTTTTTGGGAGACTTGAAGAAAGAAGGATTTCATCTTCCCCAAGTTGGAAGTGGGCCTTATCCATTCTTCTTCCTTTTCTTAAATCAAGGTTTAATTTCTTATACCCATTTGAATTCACTATCATTTTAGGTGTATTTTGTTATTTCTTGATGTGTGGCTAAACACCTCCATTCTTGGGGTGTGATTTAGCAAATATGTGTTGATATTATTGTTGGGTCTTGCTTGATGATAGGTTAGATATAGTTTAATGGTGATTTCACCTAGTGGTTTTGGTTTAACCTTAAGGGTTTGTAGTTGCAAATACAAAGCCACCCATGTGTTTTTTAGGGAGGTCGCAAAACCAAGACAACTAGATTGATGGCCTAAGGAGTGGGTTGACATGAGGTTCAGCCTGAGAGGGTGAGCCCTAGTCCCATATCCTAACACTCAGCTCGAGAGAGTGAGTGGGGTAAGGCATAGGTAGGTCCTCATGCAGCAAATGGGTGTCCGAGAGGAATGCATTTGAAACGGGGTAAGTTGTCCGAGAGGGAACTTATTTCCATTTAAAGCTTAGCCTAGTCACTATTATCTTATAAATTTCCTTTCAAAAGCATGTACCTAACTACTTATCTCAACTTGTATTGCAGTCACACCCCAAGAAATCTTACCCATACTTGATTTTCTATACTATACTTGTGACAAAAACCCCAAATCGATATTTGACACTTTTGTGTCACCCCCTTTAATTTACTATGTTTTTACTTGTTAATACCTTTAGCTATGACTAGTTATAACTAAATTTTATTTTTATATTAATTCTCAAAACCTCTCCCTTGGGACACAACCCCAACCTTTAGTTGGGTTACTATATTATCGATGATCGTAGACACTCGTACCGTAGGTTAGTGTCGTTGGTCACGATAAGCATCAAAATGGCGCCGCTGCCGGGGAGTGGTGTTATTTTGGAATTCTTAGTTAAGTAGAATTCTTGGTTTTTCTTAGTTTTAGCTTTACTAATCTTAGTTGTAGTTTTGGTTTTCTTGTGTGAAGACCAACGCAGAGAAACAAAAATATATGGGCACTATGGATATCACACATATCACCCTCTTCTGAAGCTATTGAACCTTAGGGATAACCTACTAACGTTCAAACATGCAGAGGAGGACACAATTCTAGAATTCTGGCAGAGATTCAAAGCAATTTTGCAAACATTCCCATCACATGGAATGACTGATAAGACACTGTTGGATTGCTTCTATCGAGGTCTCTAACCCGAAAATAGATGCATAGCTGAGCATCTTTTTGAACGCAGAATGCTAGACCAACCCTATGAAGTCATTGCAACACTACTTGATAAAATGGTTGAAACCAACAAAGAAGCCCAAAAGAAATATGAATGGGATAAATTGGTGGCGCAAGTAGATGTTCTATCCAAACGGGTGATGGGATTGGAAGAGAAAGCCAGGGAGAAGGAAAATAACTTCTCCTTTTTAGTGTGCAAACAGGGAAATAAGCATGAGGGTATGCAAAGTAACGATACCACCTCCCTCATCCAACAAAAACTTGATGAGCATGATAAGAAACTGAATGACATGAATGACAACATTGATATGCTAAACGAAGTAACTACTTCGAACTCCATGACCATTCAACTGCAGGATGATCAAATCACCTATTTAATGATGAGTCACTATCCTCCATTTGTCGAAGACTCACCTAATTACACCATGGGTGATTCCAAGGACGAAGAGTAGTCTTTGGCTTGCGTCGTGCCACGATGTTAACTAAGACGCTGTTTGGGAGGCAATCCAAAACCCTTTGTTATCTTCTATTTTGCGTATTAATTAAATAATAGTGTGCTAATTTTACAGACTAAAGTGTGGAAGGTGATTAAAAGGTGCAAAATGGCGAGCTATAGTTACAGTTGGCGAATCGCTGAAGAAGCCGGCGATCAATTCTATTCCGCTGTTTGACTCAAGATATCTTCAAAATCAGGAGTCTGTAAAACTCAGCGAGTGTTGGAAATTTTTGGCGAGTCGCCAATCATTTCAGCGATCACGATAGAATTCGCCGTTGGGACCCTCGTATAGAAAAGTTCTGTAAACTTCAGCGGATAAACCCACAGTCAGCGTTCCGCCGAATGAGTTACCCTGTTTGACTAACATCGCCAAGTGGACGGTTTTTGCAAGCCAAAGCATTAATTTCCAGACAGATGGAGCTACCACTTAGCTAGGATCCCCTCTTTACCCCCTCTATGTTTTTCTTTACTTTGCCTTGTGGATTCAGTATTACTTGCATTTGAGGAAAAATTGCTTTTATTTGTGGTGGGGTGAAGCCCACCTTGTTTTGCTTGATATGAATATTCGTGTTTTGTGCACATTTGGGTTATATGTTTTAATTGTGTTTTTAAAACTGCTTTGCGATTGTTTGAGCTTATGGCTCTCTTTTGGGTTTAATTGCAAAATGATTTTGACCCTTCCGAAAACTTTTGAATTTTTTGCACATTTTTGCCACCCCTCGTGAAATGAATGTGGCTATTCTTTTGCAAAAAATAAGTCTCAGTTTTGATCAATACTGATGACTTGAATAGTGCTCTCAATTGAACGAACATGAATGTACAGCTACAATGAGGCCAAATGAAGTTGCATAGATAATATGTGAACTCTTTGCATCTCGTTGTGATTAGCCATTTATCAAATTGATTCTCTTGTAATGACCGTTGCACACTAGCGAAAGTGTGTAGTCTTGTTTGACTTAAGTGTCGATGCCTTGTGTTATTAGCTTGCTTTGAACCATGCATGAATAAACCTAGAATTTTCCCTGTTAGTCTGATTAATTTAGAAAGGTGTCCTCTTGAAATGATCTTAGGCAACTTTAAAGAATGTGAGCCAAATTTGACATATACCTCTTTTGTGGCCTACCCGTGAGTGTGTGAAACTCTTTTGAACACCCTTTGAGCCTTACCTTTCTTTGGAAGAACCTTGATGAACCCTATACCTTACTTGACCCACTACCTATAATCCTCTTAATTTGTGATTTAGTGAATAGCCAACTTAGGCCAAAAGCCTAAGTTGGGGGTGTGGTGAAAAGGAAAAGGAGAAGTCAAGAAGTGCAAGAAAGTGTCCCCCCTAACCCATGGTATTGCATAAGTGGAAACCCCTTTTATTCAAAATAAAATAAAATTGTGGAATAAAGTACGAAGGAAATCGGGTTTCCAAGCAATCCATGAAGGTGAATAAAAAGAGGACTTAGAAGCACTAGAAAAAGAACTGATAAAGGAAAGAAGGGAATACCTTGAGAATACCACTGCTCACGAGGAAAAAGTCACTGAGCCTAAATTACCATACCTTTACACTCAGCTCCATTACAAGCCTTAGAAAGACCTTTTTGATCTAGAGTAAGCCGAATCGAAAGTCGATTGGAAAATAAGGGCAAACCTATGGGAGAAAACATGCATTGTGTTCCTCTTTTTTTGAGTGTGAGCGTTGCATCTGATTTCTGATCTTGAATTGATTAACGTCTGTGTGTGAATATGGAATCATTCTTCATGAGAGGACATTTAGACACTTTTTGTTGAGCTTGAACTTGCACAAGTAGCAAGTATTGCGAGCATGGGAATCTTTGGTAATGGTGTGTCACAACCTGAATCTTTGAGTACACAATTGATCCTTGCACAAGTAAATTGAGTCTTGTTGTGTGCATTCATGATTGAGTTTTCTTGAGGACAAGCAAACGTTTAAGTTGGGGGTGTTGATGAGTCCACAAATTGGACTCATTTAGGGCTTTATTTTGATAAGAATAGTGTCCTCGAATGCTTATTTTGTCTAAATATCTGATGATAACTCTTAAGTTTCAGGTATTTGAAGTTTTTGTTAAAGCATGGACACTTAGGCGCAAAAAGGAACAAAAAGGCTGAAAAGAACGAAGAAGCTAAAGCCTGAGCATCGCCAAGCACACTTGGCGATTTGCCGAAGGGATTCATTCCGCCCTTTGTTCCAGTATGCAAAGCCCTAAAGGAAAAGGATAAAAAAAGGTGATAAAAGGAGCAGTCGGTGCTTTGCCGAATATTTATGCAAAGCAGTACTATACCGTCCAATGGTCCAGAATGTGAAGATGCTGAAGGCAAGCATGAAATGGAGATGAAATAGAAGAAGGGCAAGTCACCGAGTCATTCGGTGACGGCGACTAACTTCGCCGAAATATCCGCCAACACTATTTTCTGATGTCTATAAATACTAAACTTATTTATTAATTTTAAAGAGTCGAACATTTATTTTAATTTCCAGAATAGAATAGTACTTTTTGGATATTTTCTCTTAAGTTTGGAGAGGGTTTTTGGGAGACTTGAAGAAAGAAGGATTTCATCTTCCCCAAGTTGGAAGTGGGTCTTCTCCATTCTTCTTCCTTTGCTTAAATCAAGGTTTAATTTCTTATACCCATTTGATTTCACTATCATTTTAGGTGTATTTTGTAATTTATTGATGTGTGGCTAAAACCCCCCATTCTTGGGGTGTGATTTAGCAGATATGTGTTGATATTATTGTTGGGTCTTGCTTGCTGATAGGTTAGATGTATTTTAATGGTGATTTCACCTAGTGGTTGTGGTTTAACCTTAAGGGTTTGTAGTTGCAAATACAAAGCCACCCATGTGTTTTCGAGGGAGGTCGCGAAACCAAGACCACTAGATTGATGGCCTAAGGAGTGGGTCGACATGAGGTTCAGCCTGAGAGGGTGAGCTTAGTCCCATATCCTAACACTCAGCTCGAGAGAGTGAGTGTGGTAAAGTGTAGGTTGGTCCTCATGCGGCAAATGGGTGTCCGAGAGGAATGCATTTGAAATAGGGTAAGTTGTCTGAGAGGGAACTTATTTCCATTTAAAGCTTAGCCTAGTCACTATTATCTTACAAATTTCCTTTCAAAAGCATGTACCCAACTACTTATCTCAACTTGTATCGCAGTCACACCCCAAGAACTCTTACCCATACTTAATTTTCTTGTTATTTTTGTTGTTTTTACTATACTTGTCACAAAACCCCCAAATCGATATTTGACAGTTTTGTGTCACCCCCTTTAATTAACTATGTTTTTACTCGTTAATGTCTTTAGCTACGACTAGTTAGAACTAAATTTTATTTTTCTATTAATTCTCAAAACCACTCCCTTGGGACACGACCCCAACCTTTAGTTGAGTTACTATATTATCGACGATCGTAGACACTCGTACCGTAGGTTAGTGTCGTTGGTCACGATAAGCATCAATAAGCAAGTTTACCAATATGCTTAAAAATCTCATATGGGCCCACACAACAGGGACTTAGTTTCCCTTTCTTCCCAAATCTCATAACACTCTTCATGGGTGAAAATTTCAAATAAACTCAATCATCTAATCCAATTCAAGATCTCTCTTTCTGACATCGGCATAGGACTTTTATCGACTTTGTGCCATTTCAACCTTTCTCTAATACGGTGAACTTACTCCATAACCTCATTTACCAATTCAGGACCTATAAAAGAAATATCACAAACTTCAAACCAACCTATAGGAGATCTACACCTTCTACCATAAGAGCCCTAAATGGAGCAATGTCAATGCTTGAATGTTAGCTATTTTTATAACAACAACCTGATTAATGGCAAATGATCATCCCAATTACCCTTGAAGTCAATCACACAAGCCCTAAACATTTATTACAAAGTTTGAATAGTACGCTCCGCTTGCAAATTGGTTGGAGGATGAGTGGTCGTACTAAACTTAACACGACTACCAAGACCCTTTCGGAAAGACTTCCAAAATTGAGAAGTGATCTAGGTACCACGATCGGAGATGACGGATAGGGGTACTCCATGCAACCTAACCATTTCCCTCAAATACAACTTAGCATAATCTTCCGTCAAATAGGAACATTGATGGGAATGGAATGAGCCTACTTCGTCATATGATCTACAATAACCCAAATCAAGTCATGTTGTCGCTGGGTGCGAGGTACAATGAAGTCCATATTCAAATCTTCCCACTTCCAAGTAGGAATACTAATGTCTTGGGACAAACCTCCTGACTTTTGATGCTCAACTTCACTTGTTGACAATTAGGACACTTAGCCACAAATTCTAAAATATCCTTCTTCATCCCAATCCACAAATAGACGTCCCAAAAGTTACAGTACATCTTGGTGGCTCCCGGGTGAATTGAATATCAAGAACTATGGGCTTCTGATAAGATTTTCACTCTCAAGTCATCAACATTGGGGACAGACAAATGACCTCGGTATCGAAGCACAACATATCTCACTTGGGAGAAAGTATCAATGGACTTTTTAAGCATCACTTCTTTCAACTCAACCGAATTGTATCAAGACCTTGCTTGGCTTTCACATCCGACACAAATTACGATTTTGAACCACTGTGAACAATAACACCACCATAATTTAAATCAACCAACCAAACACCTAATAGGTCCAATCTATGAACATCACGAACCAACTTCTTCTTATCTTCCTCTACATGAGAAACACTTCCCATTGCAAATAACGCCTCCAAACATTTAAAGAAAAAAAGCTGCAGCTAGCTCCAATTCATGGGTAGGATAGTTCTTTTCATCAACCTTAAGTTGCCTTGAATAATAAGCAATAAATTTCACATGTTCTTATTTCCTAATAAAATTCTTGAAGCATCAAAATACACAACGAACCCATTGGACCCTTCTGGTAAAGTCAACACCAGAGCGGAGGTAAGACTATCTTTTAATTCTTGGAAACTCTTCTCACACACTTCCAACCATAAGAATTTAGATTTATTTTGGGTCAATGCCATCAATGGAGAGCCAATCAAACAAAACCCTTCCACAAACCTTCTATAATAACCAGTCAAACCCAAAAAGTTCCTAATGTCCTAAGGGGATAGAGGTCTAGGCCAACTCTTAACCGCATATGTCTTCTTAGGATCTACCTCAATACAGTTGTCGGAGATAATGTGACCAAGAAAATCCATGGATCTCAACCAAAGCTCACATTTACTAAACTTCGCAAAAAGTTTTTGGTCCTTGAGGACTTGTAACACAATCCTCAAATGATCAGTATGCTCATTCTCACACCTTGAGTAAATTAAGATGTCGTCAATAAACACAATCACACACATGTCTAGATAGTGTCTAAACACCAAGTTCATCAAATCCATAAATGCGGATGGAGCATTAGTCAAACAAAAAACATTACCAAAAACTCATAATGACCTTATCGAGTCCAAAAAGCCATTTTCAGAATGTCATCTTCCTTCACCCTCAACTGGTGATAACCCGACCGGATGTCGATCTTAGAGAAGTTAACTCGTTCCTTGGAGGAATAGATATAGGTTGCATATCTAGGAGAAGGTCAACACCAAAATCTATTTCCCTTTTAGGAGGAACACGAGGTAGATCATCAGGAAAACACTTCTAGAAACTCATTTACAATGGGACCAACTCAAGAGTAAGGGATTCAGAATCCGTATCACTAACCAAAACAAGATGATATATGCAACCCTCATAAATAATTTTCCTAGCTTTAAGACAAGAAACAAACTAACCCTTAGGCATTGAATTTCCCCTTTTCCTCTCTAGGAAGGGCTCATTTGGAAACTGAAACATGACCACTCAGGTCCTACAATGAAGAGAAGAATAACAAGAATAGAGCCAATCTATTCCAAGAATAATATCAAAATATAACATATCCATCTCTACAAGATCAACATGAGTGACTATATGTGACAAGGAGACATGACAACTTCTATAGACTCTCTTAGCCATATTAGATTTACCAATTGGAGAAGAGGCAGAAAAAATATCTAACAACATATCTAGAGAAACGTCAAAAGACAAGGTAGCACTGTGATAAAAAAAAGCATATACATTAGATGAAAGACTTTCAACATACTAGTAGATCATAATGAGTTAGAAGTGCATAGAACCAATTTTGTTTTGGAGCACTTGAACCCGAACCACTAGGTGGAGCTTGCCTAACATCCTTTCCCTTGTCATTTCTAGATGGACGATCTCTCAATCAGTGACCACTCGAATAACTCATGCCACACTTTTGGCATGCGGGAATTGAAGATCCATTTCCATCGCATTTCCTCCTTGAGGATTACGGTTGGACACCCATTCTTTGATATAACTTAGGATTCGGAGCATTGGAGGAACACTGACTGGAAAACCTTTTTCATAACCTAGAGCGACCATGTCCATCGGAACATTAATATATGAAAAGTCACCATCATCGGTCCTTGCCCTCTTAGCCTCCCTAGACCTTTCATTAAGCTTCTCCTCTTCCATTGATTAAGCATGAATCATTAGATGAGAAATTTCAATTTCCTTGATGAGCATGGCGATATGACATTCCTTAACCACTATCTCAGACACTCCCAAAAAAAAATCTCATCGTTGCCCTAGGATCGACAACCATAGTAGGAGCATATTTATACAATTGCGTGAACTTAAAGGCATACTCCTTCACACTCATATTTATTTAATGAATGTTTCTAAATTCAAGGCATACTCCTCAAACTTGAAACCTTGAATCTCCGGGGGATTCATCGTAGTGAAGTCCTTCACTCAAGTTGCCGCCGTACCCACATTTGAGTTCACGGGGACCATAAACTTCCTATTGGATTGAGCCGTCATGGATTCAACCAACACTTGAAAAGCAACTCGAAACTCCAAATTAGTCATTTATCGGCCAAAGGGTCGGCCAGAACTTGGGGAGCATCTCGTTCCACATTCTCATTCGCATTTCTCCTAACATATCCTGTTCGAGGGGCCATATACTGAAAAAGATCGGATAAGGATTTGGAGAGAAACATATAGAGTCACACTCTATCGCATGACTTTAGAATGATGAAAGAAATGAGATTTCCTAAACATCTTATAGCCTCCTATTCATAAATATGACGCCTTTCACACTTATGAACAAAAACATAATTAACGTGGCTTATGAGATATCCTAGGACCATTCTAAATCTTATGCTATGAATACGAAGTTTGTCACAATTCAAAGTAGACCCTAGGCGTAACATGACGTATAGAACCCCGAGAGGGCCTACACAATCCACTTAGCAAAGATCATCCACGATAATATAAATATAGACTTTACAAAATAGCATTTTATACATCAAAAGAGCTGACAAAGCACAAATCTAATATAATTCTCAAAGCCATCTAATAAATCTTAGGGAAAGTGATTGGGATGTAACTCATATATCACATACAAAGTTTGAAAATGAAATGACATAAAGTTATAAAGTGTATCGGTTCTCAGAACATGAGGACTCATCAATCACTTGAAGGACCCAATAGATGTCTAGCCATGAGTGTGCGAGGTAGGAACATCGAACCCTACATTCATGAGATAATTTAGTTATAAGTATGCATTAGTACATGAAATGTACTAAGTATGGGGCAATATGCATAAAGATGATCATGATAGTACAAATGGTTTAAAACATGTAGGCATGATAAATCTTTGGAAGTTTTAAACATAATGAAATAAAACATGAAAATCATAGGACATAGTCAATTCAGCTGAAATAAAGGACATAAGAAAAGCTTTAAAGAAAACATAGTCATTTTCGGGGATCATAGCGTTAACTGACAATAAGTCCTTGAGAGCTATATCATGGAATTCACCATATCTCTCATCAATGGCCACCGTGGTTACACACTTGGTCAGATTTCCTTGATTTCCCTTCCATGCCTTGGCTGCTGATCTACGACAACCATCTACAGAGCGTCAATAGACCTACGGTCCGTAGATCACCTCCGTAGATGCCCTTTTCTGCATTTCTTTCAGCTGTCTCTTTAATTCCGCGCCTGAACATCTTTCCTGCAAAATATGATAAAAACACATAAAAACCAATACAAAAAGG
>JAJOOO010004253.1:0-52058 GCA_029582685.1 Solanum piurae | reverse complement strand
ATCAGATTAGTATGTTAATATTCAGTTTATTGCATGAATTCCAGAACCCTAGCTATGTATTTATTTAGTTCTTGAATTACACATGCTAGGTAAGATATTTCAGTTATTCAGTTATACATGCCTCAGTTATTAATGCATCAATATCAGTTTAATTGTTGCATACTCAATTTGCATGTTCAGTTTGAGTTATTCAATAACTTATAGAAATTCAGTCATAATGTGTTAATTACTTAATCCATTGGGAGTAGCATAATACCGAGTTGGACTAGGGTTCAGCATACCCAAATAGTCGCAGAACTACTAGCCACGTAGGTTGTAAGTCCCCTCTGTGGGCATCATTTTAGTGATCACGCCAGCATGCCTCTATACCTCTGGCAGGGTATATTGGGTCCTCTCGATGGGGGGTATACATCGGACTCCACATTTAGCTTATGTGGTGTTACTATCAGTTATTAGTAGCTCCCACGATTCAGTCAGATTCTATTGCATTGGGCATTTATCAATATATCCAATATTCAGTTTCAACATGTTATAAATTGGTCACTACATTCAGTTAGCACAACATTCAGTATCTATATCATGTTCATATTATATCATTGCTTATCTGCTTTGTTCAGTTATATGTTATTTCAACTTTATTCTATCATGCATGCTCAGTACCTTTCAAAAACTGACGCATACTCTACGCTACATCTTTTCGTGATGTAGGCTCAGGTTCTTAGCATCCATATCACGTTTAGATCACTTCCCAATCGTCAGTTCAGCAGCATCAATGGTGAGTCCTCATTCTTCGAGAACCTGTGACATGTTTATCTTTTCAGTACTTTAAGTCCTTTAGTTTCAGTTTTTCTAGATCTAGTTGGGGCATGTCCCAACATTTCTAGTCAGTTTAGAGGCTTATTTTAGACATAGTTAGATTCATCTTAGTCTTTCGAGTTTGATATTTCTTTGTATTGAAACTCACAGATTTTATATATTCAGTTAGAATATGGGTATTCCTCATCATATCAAATTTACTTTATGATTAGCTTCCGCATCAGTTATTATTATTCTTAGTATGCTCATGTCATGCCAGCAGGGTTAGCTTGGGGTCACTTATGATCCTAGGTCCCGTGTCCGCGTCAAAGGGGTAGCCTCGGGGCGTGACAACAACGGCCTCATCCTGGTGGTAGAAATCCCCACCAAAACTGCTTGCACAAAATAGTGAGCTATTTTAATAATTCCAAGACCCCATTTCACTACACACCTTCAACCAACAACACTCAAAAAATACTCGTTCACGCTAAGATCAGTTTCAAGAGTTCTACTCACCCAAATTCAATTTCATAAAGTCATACGGATTCCTTAACGCCTTAGATATCTACTCGTTTAATAAAAGTACTATTTAAATCACCCAATTTCTACCAGATTTCCCTAGACCTTACTGACTCCAATTTCGTCAAATTTGGACTAGGTTGGGAAATCCCAAGTTACTACGAAAAAGTTTTTCGGCCAGAAAATTTTCCCCGTTCACTTTTCTATATCGACGGGAACCGGTCGTTACAATTAACTCTCCTAAACTAAGTAATATAATGATTGGATCAATGTAACTAGGGTTTAATTTTCACTTGACTTAAATTAACAGTAGACTCTCCATCTGAGTTACGTCTGTATAAGTTTATAGAGTGAATAATCATTGGTCATTATGTATGTATATTGTATGAATAGTTCTCCAATCCCATTGATTGGATATTTAAGATGCATAAATGTATATGTATGTGATGAGTTTGAATGTAGCTATTCAATGATTATATGACTGTGTGATTGACCTATTGTAACTATTTCTTTAATCTCAGATTCAATATGTCTCCTTTTAATGCCCTTAGTACTATTTTGGGTCAAAACAAACTTGAGGGTTCTAACTATGTTGGCTGGAGGAGAAATCTTGACATCGTGTTAACTGCTGAAGAGTATAAGCTTGCACTCCATGAGAAATTTCCATTGAAACCAGATGAACAGTCTAGTAATGAGGATAATGCAGCTTATCAAAAATGGCGCAAAGTTGATGAGATGGCGCGATGTTACATTTTGGCTTCAATGTCAAATGTGTTGCAACATCAACATCAAGCTATGTTATCTGCTTTTGAAATTCTGGAGAATCCCAAACAAATGTTTGGAGACCAGGGTCGATCAGCTAATCAGACTACCATGAGAACTCTCATGAACACTAAGATAGTTGAAGGCACTCATGTAGAGGCCATGTTCTGGAGATGATAGGTCTTCTGAATGAACTAGAGGTCTTGGGGGCTGAAATTGACAATGACTCCCAAGTTGAGATGATATTGTAGTTTCTGTCTGACACTTTTCAACAGTTTTGCCTAATTATAATATGAATAAGATGATTCTATCTTTGGCACAATTGTTGAATGAGTTGCAGGCAGCAGAGACACTTATAAAAAAAATAGGCACCATCCATGGCACTAAATGTTGAGAAAGGTTCTACTTCTAAACCGCAAGGTGGAGAGAAGAAGAAAAAGGCCCACAAAGCTAAGGCAATTACACCTCCAATTGGGGGCGTGAAAAAGCCTAAGGGCAAGTGTTTTCATTGCAAGATGCCAGGCCATTGAAAGGTACATTGTCCAGTTTTTTTAGCCAAGAAGAAAAAAAAATCACGTAACTCACTTTCACTTGTCATCGAAACATTTTTAGCAGCTGTTTCTACCACTTCATGGCGTGTAGACTCATGAGCCACTGATCATATATGCACTACTTTGCAGGAGTTTCAAGAAATACGCAAACTGATTAGAGGTGAAGTTAGTATTTTTCAAGCGTATGGTTCAGCAGCTCCAGTTTTAGCATTAGGAAATATTATTTTTTTGTTTGAGTGGTAGAGTTTTAATTTTAAAAGACGTTCTATATGCACCTGTTGTTTGAAGAAATTAATTAATTTCAGTTTCTAAAGTTTTGAGAGATGGTTATGATGTTAATTTTTCATATAGCAGTTGTGTTATTAGCTATAATAAACATCTTGACTATGTTGGTACATTGATTGATGGTCTTTTTATTATTAATGTCTCTCCAAAACTACAACAAACCGTAGAACTGAATAATGTTAACCTTTCAAGTAAAAGAAAGAGTTATTCTAATTTTAATGAGACTTATCTATGGCACTTGCATCTATGTCATATAAATCTAGATAGGACTTCAAGGTTGGCTCGAGATGGACCTTTAGAAGGAAAAATGACTAAGAGACCTTTCCCCTCAAAAGGAAACAGAGTCAATGAAAAACTAAAGTTAATTCATTTTGATTTATGTGGCCCGATGAACATTCAAGCGAGAGGTGGGTATGATTACTTCGTGACTTTCATTGATGACTACTCAAAATATGGATATATTTATTTGTTGCGTCGTAAGTCTGAATGCTTTGACAAATTCAAAGAGTTTAAGGCTGAAATGGAGAAATGACATGGAAAATATATCAAGTCTATGTGATCTGATTGTGGTGGTGAATACCTCTCTAATGAGTTCATTAGTTACTTATCAGAACAAGGAATTACATCTCAAATGTTTGCATCTAGAACGCCACAACAAAATGGTGTAGCAGAAAAAAGAAACATAACTCTTTTAGAAATGGTTAGATCAATGATGAGTTACTCTACTTTGCCCTATTTGTTTTGGGGATATGCATTAGAAACTGCAAATTACATTCTAAACTTAGTTCCTTTGACACCCATTGAACAGCACATGTGATAAAAGGGAAGGCAGAAAAATTGGAACCTAAAGCAGAAGTCTGTATTTTTATTGGATACCCTAAAGGAATGAAAGGTGGTATGTTTTATAATCCTAAAGAAACGAAGGTCATTGTGACTACCAATGCCAAGTTTTTGGAAAAGGATTTTTTAACAAACCATATTCCTAGAAGTAAACTAGTTTTATAGGAATTAAGCAAAGAGATAACAAATTAGTCTACTAAAAATAATGGAAACCAAGTTCAAACCTCATATGTTAGAGTTAACATACCATTGCATTATAGTAGTGGGAGAGATGTTAATAAACATATAATTCCACAAGTACAAGTTCCTGAAAATTCATTGTATCAAGGTAGTGGGAGTAATAATGAGCATATTGTATTAGAGGAAGAAGTTGTTGATATCTATGTACTGCAAGGTGATGTAGATAACATGGACACTCAAGATCCTACAAATGATGTGGTTTCACCACAAGATCATAATAATGTAAATCTCTCTGAACCTGCCCATGTAACTGTAGTATCTCAAAGTAGTGGGAGAGTCATAAGAAAACCACTTAGGTATGCACTCTTGGGAGAGTCTTTTTATAGAACTCTTGAAGAGTCGAATATCGAACATGTGAATTACGACAAAGCACTACAAGATAAAGATGCAGAAAAATGGATAATTGCTATGAAATCAGAAATGAAGTCCATGTACTCTAATAAAGTCTGGGATCTTGTAGAAACACCTGTAGATGGAGTCAAACCCATTGGATGCAAGTGGATCTATAAGAAAAATAAAGGAGTAGATGGAAAAGTGCAAACTTACAAATCTAGACTTGTTGCAAAAGGGTTTACTCAGAAAAAAAGGATTGATTATGAGGAAAAAATTTCGCCAGTAGTCATGCTTAAGTCCATTAGAATTCTCTTATCCATTGTTGCTCATTATGATTATGAAATTTGGCAAATGGACGTAAGACAGCTTTCCTTAATGGAAGTTTTGATGAAAGCATATTTATGTGACAACCAGATGTTTTCATAGAAGAAGGCAAAGAACACATGGTGTGCAAGTTTTAAAGATTCATTTATGGATTAAAGCAAGCTAATAGGGCATGGAATAATTGTTTTGACAATGCAGTCAAGACTTTTGGTTTTGAGCAATGTCTTGATGAGTCCTGTGTGTACAAAAAGTGGAATGGGGATAAAGTGGTGTTTCTGGTATTATATGTAGATGATAACTTGCTCATAGGAAATAATGTGGGCTTGATGAATTCAGTTAAGGAATGGTTGTCCACTAATTTTGATATGAAGGATTTGGGAGAAGCTGCTCACATCCTTGGGATCAAGGTTCTAAGTGATCGCAAGTCAAGAAAAGGATGTTAGGTTTATGTCAAGATCTTTATATTGATACAATTCTTACCAGGTTTAGCATGCATGATTCCAAGAAAAGATTTATTCATTTAAGACATGGAATTTCTCTATCTAAGGATCAATGGCTTAAGAGAGATGAGGAAACAGAAAGCATGAAGACGGTTCCTTATGCGGCAGCTATAGTAAGCCTCATGTATGCGATGTTGTGCACTAGACCTGATATTTGTTTTTCCATAGGCATGGTTAGCAGATATCAGTCTAATTCTGGATGAGAATATTAGACAACAGTTAAGCATATAATCAAGTACCTGAAAAGGACTGGGGATTACATGCTAGTCTATCATTCAGATGAGTTGGTGCCCATTGGGTACACCGACTCAGATTTCCAGTCTGATATGAACTCTAGAAAGTCGACCTGAGGAAATGTATTTACTTTGGGAGGTGGAGCCATTGTTTGGAGAAGCATCATGCAAACCTGTGTTGCTGACTCTACCATGGAAGCCGAATATGTAGCAGCCTCTGAGGCATCTACGTAGGCAGGGTGGCTCAGAAACTTTCTGAAAGACTTGGCGGTTGTTCCTGCGATAGAAACGCCACTCACAATGTTTTGTGATAATAGTGAAGCGATTGCAAATTCAAAGGAACCACGAAGTCATAAGAAGGAAAAGCATATTGAGCAAAAGTACCATTTGATTCTAGACATAGTACAGAGAGGCGATATGATGGTTGCGAAGATTGCATTACCGAACAATCTGGAAGACCCGTTCACAAAAGCTTTACCGCAAAAGTCTTTTGATAGACATGTTGAAGAAATGTGTGTTAGAGTTGTAGGTGCATGTTTATGAGTCTAAGTGGGAGATTGTTAGGATATACTATTAACCATGCATTTTGATATAGTATTATTTATTGAACAATTATTTATTTATTTATTCAACCCAATAAAGTGTTACATGAATTAATAGATCAATTTGTCATATATGTGTCCTCAACTTATATAGTAGATGATTTGGTGTATAGAGTTTAAGCTTATACACAGAAGATTAAATCATCGGTTCTTATAAGTTAAAAGTTGTAGTTCACAATCGTAGATGGAAATTTGGACAAACCATCAGAAATATTGTAGCACGAGATTAAATGTAATGTATCTTGATTATGAGAATGGTATAGTTCTAACTTCTCGTGCTAGTGCATTTTGTATGTATTGAACGGGACTGAGTAGAGATAGATGTTTTAGACTGATTGATAAAAACATATTCTCTAAACTATTAAATGTACTTATATTCATAATCTTGATATAACGATTATGATCTGTATATATTAATTATCGTTTTGATTTATTAAAAGGTGAGATTCTGAAATGGGTCAATATCCCTGGTAGATTGGATGATAATAATATATATTGGTGAAATAATCAGTTAGTTGATGGAATCCATATCTCAATATAGAGATTGATGATACACCTTTTTTTTAGAAACTTATAAGTTTTCATGTGTAAACCCGGATGGTAGATTTATGAATCTGACACATGAAATAAGTTAACTATTGCTCTAAAGGAAATTAATTATTTAATTAAATTCGTCAGTAATTTAATTTATTGATTAGTATCTGTAATCTTAACATGGGGAATTACATAAGTGTTTAATGGTGAATTTTGAAATATAAATAGAGTGCAATTATGAATTTCTAGTGGAATGATTTGTAATTTATTATGGTAAGAATAATTCAAATTAATTATTTGAAATTATTTCCATAATAGGAAGCCTCGGTTTTAATTTTGTGGTCCCTCCAGTGCCCATATTTAACTAGAACTCGAAATCCTATTTTCTAAGGAAAAGAAAAAAGGAGTGTGTTTTTTTTAAAACAAAAAGTAACATGTGTTTTCTTTCTTCTTGAAAGAAAAAGTCTCCTTTTTATACTGGGAAGAAATCTCTATAAGTATGGATTCTTCTGACCTAGAAAGTAATTCAGTTTTTCTATACGATACTTGTCCACCCAAGTATTGAGAGAGTTCAGTTGTTAATTTGGTATCACTGTAGAAGACCGCGGAACTGAAGTCGGATTTGCGTCAAGATATCTGCACACGCTTCAAGAGGTAATCCTGAGTTAATTTTTAGCATACTTTGTATGTGATACGTATTTGTGATTGTTGTCTACAATCATGCAAGATGTATGATTCTGGAATGTTTCCGTTGTGTATGCTATTTACTAACATATGGAGGATTGATCTGAATTGTTGTGCCAAATTTTCTTGTTAATCCTATATATTGGAATGGTTGAAAGTAATTTCAGCGCTTTGAGATTTGTAAGAATATGATATTAGTGTGGGTGTTTACCTGCAGATGATTTTGATTTTTGCAATTTTTCTAGCCAAAATGATTGTATATTGATCAAGTTGTTCGGAAATATTTATCCCATCATGATCAATGAAGCTTTCCCAAAGTGTAAACTTTTTCGATTTCTTTCTGTGAAAAAAATAAATCAAAAAAATATTACAATTGTTGCATTGTATCTTTACAAAGAGAACAATATTGGAATCAAACTAAATGAGGCAGGTTTCAAAAGAAATAGAAGCAGAGTAAGCCGACAATAGAAATGCTCATCCATGTTTTTAAGGAACCTTAAAATATTACTTAAGAAAAGGTGTAGCCATTTTTCATCCAAGTCTACCTCGTGTAATGTTATATGTTATTTGTAATTTTCTGTTCATTCAAATGCAAAAAGGTTTGGAAACACAAATATTGTATTTCAGGAATTTAATTAATAAAGTGCATTTCAACTTCAAGGTCGTAACTACAGTAATTGCAATAGTGAAGAGAACTATAATTGTGATAATAATCACAACATGAATGGGTATAACAATAGAAACAATAAGAGCGGCCTTTACATTGCACCACAGAATAGAGAGAATTTTTCTCATCATTCGTGTTGTCCGCCCAGAGGAAACTTATTGGAAAAAAGCATTTTATTGAGTTTTAGATAAGTAACAGATAAATAGAACATGAAAGGTCTTCCAGAAGAGCCGTCAGGGTCAATTTGGTTCTGAGTAGAAGTGAAGTGATAAGATAGTTAATTTGTTATAAAAATTTCAAAGGAAGAACAGAAAAATTGAAAATGGTAACAAATGTATACTCACTGATTATCCACTATAATCATTTCTTGAATTCTACATTCATTAGTTGTATATGTTGGTAAGCCGATGTTAACCACAATGGCAAGGACATCTTGTAGAAACAGAAAAGTAATGTATAATTAGAAAAAATTTAAAGATCTTAGACAGATATAGTTAATGAGAAGTATAGGTTGTTAAATGTTGTAATATCAAATTATAATCCTTCAGGTTGATGCTGGAAGTTGTCGAATATTGTAAGAGTAAGTTGTGTTGGTGGTGGCAGTGAATTTTCTGGTGGCTCAACTTTTTCTATTGGTTCAATAAGAGTGCCTTTATCAATTGTCCAAAAGAAAGTGTTGATTGGAATTCCATATGCATGGCTTGATTCGCTAACACTTGCAACTGATACCAAATAGGTATGGTATGGAAGAAACAATTCAGCATAACTCTTTATATCGCCACCATATATAATTCCTTGGACCTGTGCTTCCTATGGGAAAACATAAAATACAATTGAGGTAGTCAAATCTCATAGATTGTATTATTTTGTGGCTAGGCAAATTGTGTTTAATTTAAAATTTCTATTTCTAAAGAAGGTTTTTTGTCAGAATTTTATTGTTACTTGCATAAGTTGAATTTTTTCCAAGTATAAAGCATGGTTATTTTCAAAACTAAAATTTTCTAAGTTTTAACTTCAAAATGTATATAAGCAATAATTAACATAGCTTAAAGATACACAAAAACAGCATGCTACACATTTGATTAACATCATCTCACGCATGAAATAATATTAGGTTTATCCTCAGAGTTATAAAGGTTTCCAGTTTATGACACTAAAATAATTAAATTTTAGGGGGGGAGGGGCGGTAGCAATCCAAATTGCTTCATACAAAGAAAGGAACTACTGCTATATTCGAACAATTAATCATGGCAACACTATTATTCAACCTAATTTGTTTATAAGTACAAATAAGTATAAACAAACATAATATTCATAGAGGTTAATACTATTAAAAAAAAATACTACATAAATGACTAAGCTAAACACACCAGTTGTATTTATGATAAATATTTCTTGATTAATAAAAAATATGAGGGTTTCTTTCTACATAAATACCACTGAAATTACTCAGGGAGCAGGGGTAAATCATACAAGATTAGGTAACTTTGCTGAGAATCTACAATAATAAACCAAAATGACATAAAAGATAATTAAGAGCAGAAGGAAACATGGAAGAAAATATAAGTGCCCAGCTAACACCTGTGAGTTGAAACTAAATGAACATCACTATTTCAAAAAAATGAGACAGCAGTTTGATCAACTTTAGATAATCAAAATTGAGTCAACCACTGTAATTACCAACAGATGACGACAAAGGGCTTGATTAACGCTAGATTCAAACTATCACGATCTGAGCCTACACCCTAGACGTGGTCGGACTCGAGAACTATTGTTGGTCCCCAAGTGAACCTTCATCTTGGCTGACTACAAGCGGAAGACTAACTCAAGCATACAAAGCTTAAAATAGAATAAAATTCATTGAAACTGAAATACAAAGCTTTAACTCAAATGAAAAACTCTGAATAAAATAATATCTTCAACTCGCCATGAAATAGGCAAATTAACTCTTTAAAACATTTCACAAAATAAATGAACAGACTTTTGAAACTCTACTGTCTATCTATGAAGCCTTTAACTGACAAATATGGAAGTTGGGACAAGACCCACGATATCCTAACAACTTATATAATTGAAAGTACAAGTGGAACCCTGCGGAACCAAGGAGGCTTACTATAGCTAACTCGAACTGAATTTGGTATCAACGAAGTGCATGTTGATGATCCTGAGTACGTATATATGCATCATGAAATGATGAAGGCCAAATGGCTCAGTACGTGGAATGTAAGGGGAATTCTAAAGCATAAACATAAGCTTGAACTGGTGGAATAGAAACATACTTACCTCTTCTCAACTCACTCAACTCAACTCAAAGAAACATAGTTCAACTCAATGATAAGATATTCAACTCAGTGAAATAAGGCTCAACTCAATGATAAGATATTCAACTCAGTGAAATAAGGCTCCACTCAATAATAAGATACTCGACTCTGGGTACTCAATTCTAGATACTCAACTCGGGATACTCAACTCAATATAAAGCAACAATACAGATTCAATATATGGAAAGCTTTTAAAATAGTAGAAAGCAACTCAATGTATTGAAAAATGTAATAGTAACTCAGTTTGTATGCAAGGATAAAAGATAAAATCTGCTTGTATATAAAAATTCAAGGTAAACTCTGTGTATATAAGAATACAAAATATCTTTGTGGGAGTTTCTCTAACCGACAACCATCTCTATGAGCTTAAGTGATGGTACAATGTTTTGTATCACGCTGCTAGGGCCGTCCTATACCTTTCCGGGGGTATAAAACCTAACTCACTAAGTGGATCCACTAGTCTATGCTAAAAGCATTAAGGAATCATCTAAAAAGTATGACCCTTTTCTACCCATGCTGGCTACATGGTTTATGGGGGCTGTGAGTTGTCTGACCTCTCCCCCATATCGGTGTTCAATACTACTCCCAAAATATACTAGCTGATATCTTAAAAACATAACTCTTTATGTGGTTTGTGATTATTACTCAAAAACTAGCTTAAAAGCTCTCTTGGAAATCGGTGTTTCCTCTCTTGTTTAAATGTGAAAACATTTTAACTCTTGCGAATACTTAGTTCCCATATAATCTTTTGAAGAAATGATCTTCACTCTTACTCTTACTCAACTCAATGCTTAAGTCTTTATAATAAGTTTAGAAAAAATTGTAAAAGACTTCTCAAAATAATGTTCGTGTTGAATTATGGACGTGAACGACTCAATACGAGATTTTCAATAACCATACAGAACTCAATACTCGAAACTCAAGAACTTCAATGATAATACTAATTTCAAGAATGCTCGACTCAGAGGGTTCATGCGGAATTATGGGCATGAACTACTCAACTAAAGGACTCAAAGATACTTCTCATCTCAAGACTGCTCGACTTATAGGGTTCATGCGGAGTTATGGGCATGAACTACTCAACTCAAAGACTTCATGGGTAACGTGAAATAGTCCCATGATTAGGAATATAATCTCAAAAAGGGGTTAGGAACTCAATACTCAAGACTTAGAACTTGAAGATACTACTCCTCTCAAAGATACTCAACTTATGGAGTTCATGTGGAATTTATAGCCATGAACGACTTGACTCAAGGGTCTATATAACAATATGGAACCCGTGTATACAACTCTTCTCATTATCATACTTACTTCCTCAAAACTAAACTCAAAGCGATAGTTGATATTAAAGGATCCACAATTGAACTCAAAGACTTTCTTGAACTCTACTCTTAATTGTCCTTTGAATGTGAATTATGAATTCAAGAGTTATGAATTCAAGAGTTATGATTCATGGTATGATGGATCTTGGTGATAGTATAGACTCATGAATACATTCTCCTCACTCTAATGCTCACTTACTTGAGTCTTGAAACAAGTTATTAGAATTTGTAGAAGACTCCTCAAAAAGATTCAAAGGGACTCTCTCAAAATGTTCGAAAGAACTCTCAAGACTTGTCTCTAAACACTACCTTGAATTTGATTATGAATTCAAGGTTAGGATTCATGTTATGAATGATTTAAATGTGTTTATAAGTTGTTTAGAGTGTTTAGAATCAAAGGGGAGTAAAGGTACCCTTTGAAAGAACTCAAACGAATGAAACGATGAAGAACTGGTAGGGGTAGCCGACCCTAGCGCACTGAGTGGCGTGGGGAACCAGCCCCTAAACTACAGAGAATTATTCTTCGCGTACTGACTGGCATGGTCGCCCCAGACACCGCCCAGAAAACCCGATGACTTTCTTTGCTCATTTTCTCACCCTAGTTCGCCTAGATTCAAACGGTTTCTTCCCCAATCACTTGGATTCGATTTCTTAACATAAGTACATACGAATATACTCAATACAACCCTCAAAACACTTACTTTCATCTCAATAAATCATCAAAACCCCAATAAAACAAGTTTTAAATTGAAACCTCAAGAACACTTATCAAGAACTTAAATCTTTCAATCTTTATGAACGAATTCAAATATGAAAATCATGTTTTGCGTGTGGGTGAATGAACCCAACACTATGGAAACTTACATACCGCTTAGGGATCAAACCCATGGCGAAAATCTGCAACAAAACTCAAAATCATCGACGAACGCTTGGATCCTCTCCTCTTTTCTCCTTTTTTTTCTTTTTTTCTCTTCTTGAACTCTCAACTAAAACCCTAGGCGTATATTAGGATTATAAAACTAAACCTAATAGGATTAGACCCTTAAAATCTTACTAAAAATGAATTAAATCTGATTGGATAAGGAAAAGACCAAAATACCCCTTACTATTTTCGGGTAACTTTCCTTAACTGGACAACTTGACTTCAAAAGGGCAGATCTCACTCATACAAGCTCAAAATTTAGCAAACTTGGTGTTGGAAAGATAATTCGAAGACCTTCCATTTTCCATCTCATGGTGCACCTAACTCATCTTGTACTGAGAGTTATGGTCGTTTGAAGTTGACCCAAAACTCATAACTTAAGCATAACTTGCAAAATTTCAGATTTTGCTATTTCCAATTTAGTTCTTTTTGGAACTCAAGGTGCTACATTTAGTGACCTGACCTTAATACTAAAGAAATTTTAAATTCCTTGGTAAAATCCTACTCACAACGAAGGATGGTTAGAGTCTTAGTTCAAAACAATTTTGGGATGTTACACAAACACAACATGTTTAACAGTAGGAGGAGTCTACTGTGAGTTGACCTGAGGAGATCATTCCTTAATTATAAATTTAATTTGTCATATATGGCATTAGTAGAGTATTGAAAAGGGGTGACTGAGAGTTATGTTATTGATGGTCTTACTAACAATAATATCTTAGTTTCTACTAATTCAAGGTTTGTTATATAAAAAGGCCTTAAAACAGAACAACAAGGCAAGTGCATAAAATCTTGTTTGTGTCAAATAGTTATATTTCAGTTTAATAATTTGTTTGATACAACAAGACTACACACAGGAAGGTAGAAGAGTTACAATTTAGCGTAAAAAATTTATAGAAAAGGAAAGATATCAGTCGCTGTTCTTATTGATGATGGAAGAGCAATATGCTAAAATAGAGAGAAAGAGGTATGAGTATCTTTGCTATGTGTCTATTTTCAAGCAAGATTGAAGACAATAAATAGCTCCTAAATTCCAATACATATCAATTTGATCGAGAAATGATCAAAATATCCCGATACATATCAATTTGGTTGAGAGATGATTATGTTGCCAAAATTTGGACCTAAAGTACAAAAGGCTAGGTTGTTGATTAACATCCTTTTGCCACTGAGGTATGGAATTCAGTATTAAATCAATTCAACATTACGTTCAATCACTTTGACAAATATAAAAAATATATATAGAGTGAGCAAAAGTGTAAAGAGTAATACATTTGTTGCCGGTAAAACTAAATTCATTCCATCTCATTGATTTTGCATATGACCTCATGATTGAAGAGCATAGAGGTATGCCAGGAACATGAAGGCGGATATTAAGTGGAAGTAAAAGTAAATACAATTTTCAGAAGGCAAAGAGCATTTTCAAACAAAGCGTCAAATGTGAAGCCTTAATATTGTCTGCAGGAGTAATGATAGTATCCTACTTGGACCATATTTCTATTTTGCTTGCAGAGAATGATTTTTGACAACTAACACAACTTGTGCTTGCCTTACTCATGAAGAAGTGACTGAACTAAGTTGGAAATAACAGAGCTATAAAAGAAGAGAATAAAAAGGCCAATGGAGAACGACAACCATAGATAGAAAAAGGCGGACATATGTTGTTTTAGCCATGGGTAAATGTGACTGCGAAGCTAACTTAAGTGAAATTAAATTCTGAAATACTAAATATTATTGTTGCCTATTTAGAAATTTTCAAGGAAAACAGAAAAACACAAAAATACAGATACACATACATCTTTAACAGGTCAATTGTCGGTAGATTAGAAATAATAATTCATATTAGTTTAACATATCCACAATAAATCTAGAAAACATATAGGGAAGGAAATAAAAAGAGGAGAAATAATTTTGAGTAAATGTGGTTGTAAAACGGATAAAGAGGATTAGGGAAATTTAAGTGGATGTGATTAAAGCAATGTTATACTTCTTTGATAACACTCAACTACACCTCATCCAATACTAGGTGTAGACGATCGTAATCTAGTATAAAACCCAAAAACTAAGTTGGGGTCGAACACACAGGGAGCGGTATAAGTTCGAATTCAGTTATGAAGTTATAAATATGATCTACTCGATTATAGGAATAGAAATTATCGAATTCAATTAGATGAGTAAAAGGGTGACACAAATGTCAGGAAAGGGGGAAAGGTATGTCAACTAGCAACTAAAACAAGTACGAACAACATGGGATTAATCAAGTAATTAAGGAATATTTGAGGGTGTAACTGAATAATTCTCAAGTTCGCTAAATGGGTGATCGGTAATTAATAAAGGTTGCTAAATCTTAGCAGGTAGGCTAGACTTTAGATGCAATAGATTTCTATCGAACAACTATTACGATTCAAGTGAGTTCTCTCCAACCTCGACAAGCTTAACACTATAAACAGCCCAATACCTCACTTTATCTACTCTCTCGAGCTAGATAGGCAGAATTGAGCTTAGAATTCACTCTATCGAACTGAACCCACGACAACCCAATCACTACAAATGCTGATTTACAACCTTGACTTTACACTTCTCTCTCAAGAAAGCATAAAACACTAAATTAGAACTGAAACAAACATTCCAATTCATCAATTGAACAACAGCTATAAATCAAACCCACTTCAAAACAGCAATAAAATCAATAATCCCTAACACCCATCAACTAATTTAGACAATTAGGCACATGGTCACACCCCCAAGAATGGGGTTTTTAGCTATTCATCATAAAAAGTAAGAAATCAATACCTAATACATTCTTCATAGCTGGGTATTAATCTCCAAATCCTTACAATGATTCAATGTAGCTTCAATTCCAAACCTCAATTCAAAACTTACTCGAAAAATGCCTCCAAAACTAAACAAGAACAATTTTTTCATTCAAAGTATGAGTTCACAATGATAGGATTCCCAGATCTCTTTTCAAAAATCAATTTATACTCTTTCAAAATTTGGCCTTCGGGGTAAATCGGCGAGGTGTGTGTCACCAACAGGTCGGCAATTCGCCAATCGCCTCTATCCATTACCTTTTTATCTTGAGTTTTCACCTAATTTGTACTGTAACTTTAAGCGGTCTACGTCGGGGTCACCGATGGATTCCGCGATGCGCCATTTGCTCATTTGGATCGCCGTTTTGCTTGCACCTTCATTGATCATTCTGTAATAATCGGCGGACTAAATCCTCTTTGTCGATCCAATCGGCACGTCGCTGATAGGGACTATCCTTCGCCCAATTTCTCTCATCCCATGAGTAGCATACTGTAACTTTCGGCGGGTGAAGAGGCCATTCAGCGGTTCGCCGAGTGGATTTGGCGATCTGAATGTTTTGTTGTTCTTCTCTCGTTTGTAAATTAATGTACTTTCATTTCTCTTTCGTTTTCCTAGCTACAAATCAATACATAAGCATCAGTTTAGAGCATAATAATTGGCATATGAGGTCATTAAACTATGATATTCATGCCCTTAATGAGTCAAAATCTCAAACTCGTCAACACCCCCAACTTAAACTTTTGCTTCTCCTCAAGTAAAACTCAAGATTGATCAGCTCAACAAGGATGTCTACAAATAGTGCTACCCAAGACTCAATACAAATGCACTCAAGAGGTTCAAATTTTGCATGCAATGTTCCATTGTGCACTCTAAGTTTCAAATTTTGACTAACCATTATCAAATAGAATCAAGCTCACAATACTTACCTCAAAGGCAAGTTCAAGCTCAACAAAAGCATTCAAATGCCCTCACAACAAGAATGATTACATGCTCACACAATATTCAACAATAATTTATAATTCCGAAATCAAATAGATCTCTCACACTCACAAAGATGAACACATGCATGACTCTACCCATAGGTTTGCCCTTATTTTCCAATCAACATTTGTTTCAGCTCACTCAAGATCACAAAAGTCTTTTCAAGGCTTGTAACGAGGCTGAGTGTAAAGGTATGATCATTTTGGCTTAGTGGCTTCTACCTTCATGAAGTATGGCCTGAAAAGCACTTTTTCCCCTCCTCTTTCACATTCAAACATGTTCACAATCCACTCCATTATTCAACTAAGCATGACTCATTTGATACCCCATTTCTTTTGCTTCTTTCACACACTGTATTTCACAAACTTTTCTCTTTTTCAGTCTTTTTTCAACATTTCATTTTTTATGGAGGGGTTCCATCTTTGTCGAAATATGCTTCAAAAGGCGGATGTTTCACATTCCTTGATTTCTGTAACACCTTGTATCCGAAAATATACCTCAATGCAGATTCCTAGAAGTTGCAGGTGCAACCCACGGTTGCCACCCACGAATCGTAGGGTGACCCACGGACCATTCTGGTGGTCCGTGGTTCGCATATGCAACCCTCCCCAGACTCGGTCCCAAAAAATTTTCTAAGGCACGACCCACAGCCGGACCTACAAACTGTAGGTCAGGCCACGGACCGTGGTCCTAGTCCGTGGATCAATGCCCCAGATGTCATCTCTCAGTCGCGATCAACGACCAACCAATACGGACCGTCAGTAGATCAATGCTTCTTCTGTCCCGTCCGTTGGTGACCCCGACAACAATTAAGTCAGAGGTCTTTTGGTCTTTTCCTTATGCGTTGGACCCCTAAACTACGTAGTTTTGGTTAGTTTTAGCTTAGAAACATAACTAGAACTTACCTAAGTCAGTTCATATATCAAAACTTAGAAAAATTAGAGCGTAAGAGAAGAAAGAGGTCAAGAACCCTTGTTCAAGAACGCCGCAAGATTCCATAAGTTCCAGCCCTGAAATTGAAAGATTTCTCCGTGGAATTCGTCACCAGGTATACGGGATTTCACTAGTGGGTTCCTTTCTCCCATTAGGTCCCTAGAATTCAGTCAGAATCTTGATTCCCTTGATATTATCTAGACCTAGGGTTTAATGAATGTTAGAAATTGTTGGGTTTTAGCTGTTAGAATGATCCAAATCAGATTATTATGTTGTTGCTCAATTTCTTGCATGAAATTCAGAACCCTAGCTATGTAGTTCCTTTAGTTCATGAATTACACATGCTAGGCCAGTTATTTCAGTTATATACATGCTTCAGTTTACGAATGTCATATTATCAGATATAATTATTGCATTCTCAGAGTTTGCATGTCAGAACATCGAGCTATCCATGTTTTACAGAATTTAGTCATAATGTGTTAATTTCATAATCAATTGGGAGTAGCTTAATACCAAGTCGACTAGGGTTCCAGCATACCCTCATAGTCCCAAAATTACGTACCCCGTAGATTGTAAGTCCCCTCTATGTGTATTGTTTTAGTGATCACGTCAGTAATGCCTTTATACCTCTGGCAGGGTATATTGGGTCCTCTCGATGGGGCGTATACATCGGACTCCACATTTAGCTCATGTGGTTTTATGTCAGTTATTAGTAGCTCCCACAGCACAATCAGAATCTAGTGCATTGACCAGGTTATCAGTTATAGTTCAGTATTCATACTCAGCATATCATGTACTTGGTCATTACATTCATTTAGCTCAGTATTCAGTATATCTCAGTATTTACATTCAGTTCATATTATATCATTGATCTTATCGCTTTGTTCAGTTTTGATTATTATTCAGCTTTACTTTATCATGCATGCTCAGTACCTTTCAAGTACTGATGCATACTCTGTGCTACATCTTTTTGTGATGTAGGTTTAGGTTCTTAGCTTCCAGACCATGCATAGATCGGTTCCCAACCTTCAGCTCAGGTATTAGTGGTGAGTCCTCATTCTCTGAGGACAAAAGGCATGTTTCCTTTGCTTTTGGTTTTAGATTTAGTTTTTGCTAGATTTAGCGGGGGAATGTCCCAGCATTTCTAGTCAGTTAGAGGCTATTTTCAGACATATTTAGAATCAGCTTTAGTATTTGAGTTTGACTTTTCAGTTGTTGTTAAACTCTCATCTTTCATATATTCAAATTTAGTATGGGTATTTCCCATCATTTCAGTTTTATCTTATGCGTAGGTTCCGCACAGGGTTTATTTTATTCAGTAATCTTTTAGTATGCTTATGATATACCAGCAGGGTTAGCTTGGGGTCACTCGTGATCCTAGGTCCCGTGTCCGCATCCTAGGGGTATTTTCGGGGGGTGACAAACTTGGTATCAGAGCATTAGGTTTAATTGTCCTAGGATGTCTGAAAGCCGCACTAAGTAGAGTCATTTTCATGGGTGTGAAGTGTACCACATCTAATGAGATGGAGGCTACAAAGTGTTTTAGGAAAACTTCACTCTCTTTGTTACTCTTATCGTGCGTAAGGTATGATCTAATTCCTCGTTATGCGCTTAAGATCATGCCTTCTCATAGAGCTTACGCCAGGAATATGAATGCCAGGAATGCAATCGCAGCTCCTCTAGTCCCAGATCTTTCGAATGTTGAATATCGAAATGCTATCCAGCTGTTGGCTCAAAGTGTGACCAACCAGAACAATCAATAGGTTCCAGTTCCTACTAATAGAAATGGTGGATCAGTGGAAGCTAGGGTTCGAGATTTTGTAAGGATGAATCTGCCTGAGTTTTAGGGTCACAAATTGGTTAGGACCCACTGAACTTCATTGATGAGGTTAAAAAAATCTTTGGAGTGATACAAGTGACTGCTAGTGATAGGGTGGAATTGGCATCCTATCAACTTAAGGATGTGGCTCACATTTGGTTCACACAGTGGAAAAACAATAGGGGCTACCTTGTCTTTTGTAACTCCTTATATAGCAGTCAAGTTTGGTGTTCGCCCAGAAACTCTCTTAGAACCCTTCTCAGTCTCTACTCCAGTCGGTGACCCAGCTATAGCTAAACGGGTATACATAAATTGCCATGTCATAGTCTCTCAAAAATGCACCTCAGCAGATATTGTAGAGTTATAAATGGTAGACTTTTGATGTCATTGGCATGGATTGGTTACATTCTTGTTCTGCCTCAGTCAATTGTAGAACTAGGATTGTTCGTTTTCAGTTTCCAGATGAACCAATCTTAGAATGGAAGGGTAACAGCTTAGCGCCTATAGGTCGATTCATTTCTTACCTTAAGGTCAGGAAGATGATCTCTAATGGTTATCTCTATCATCTAGTTCAGGTTAAGGATTCAAGCTCTAATACCCCAAGTCTTGAGTCAGTTCCAGTAGTTAATGAGTTCCCAGAAGTGTTTCCAAAAGATCTTCCTGGAGTTCCTCCCAAAAGGGAAATCAACTTTGGAATTGATCTCCTTCCAGATACCCAGCCTATTTATCTTCCTCCTTACAGAATGGCTCTAGCTGAGCTTAAGGAATTGAAAGAGCAGTTGAAAGGCCTTCTAGATAAGGGCTTCATCAAACCTAGTATCTCCTCATTGTGTGCACCAATGTTGTTCGTGAAAAAGAAACATGATTCTCTCAGAATGTGCATTGACTATAGGAAGTTGAATAAGGTTACAATCAAGAATAAGTACCCTATCCCCAGGATTGATGACTTGTTTGACCAACTTTAGGGTGCTAGTCATTTCTCGATCCGGCTATCATCAGCTAAGAGTCAGGGATAGTGACATCCCGAAAATAGCCTTCAAAACTCGGTATGGTCATTATGAATTTGTAGTTATGTCATTTGGACTAACCAATGCTCCTGCAACTTTTATAGATTTGATGAACATGGTGTTGAAGCAGTACTTGGACTTGTTCGTTATCATCTTTATTGATAGTATCCTCATTTACTCTAGGAATGAGGAAGAACATGCGAATCATTTGAGGGTTGTCCAGCAAACTCTCAAAGATCGCCCGTTATTTGCTAAGTTTAGCAAATGTGAGTTTTTTTGCAATATGTTACTTTCTTTGGGAATATTGTGTCTAGCGAAGGGATCCAAGTGGATTCTCATAAAATAGAAGTAGTGAAATAATGGCCAAGACCTACCTTTCCTACAAATATCAGAAGTTTCTTGGGTTTGGATGGTTATTACAGAAGGTTCATGGAAGGATTCTCATCCATAGGCTCTCCATTGACTAAGTTGACACAGAAAAAGGTTAAGTTTCAGTGGTCAGATGATTGTGAAAAAAGCTTTACAGAACTGAAAACTAGGTTGACTACAACTCCTGTTTTGAATCTACCAGAGGGTACAGATGGTTATGTTATCTATTGTGATGCATCCAGAGTCCACTTAGGTTGTGTGTTAATGCAGCGAGGTAAGGTTATAGCTTATGCTTCTATACAGCTTAAGGTGTATGAGAAAAATTATCCAACTCATGACCTAGAGCTTGCAGCAATGGTGTTTGCACTTATTATTTGGAGACATCACTGGTATGGTGTTCACGTAGACGTGTCCACAGACCATAAGAGCCTTCAGTATGTGTTCACCCAGAAAGAGTTGAATATCCGCCAGAGGGGATGGATTGGGTTCCTCAGGGATTATGATATGAGTGTGCATTACCATCCTGGTAAGGCCAATGTAGTAGCAGATGCTCTTAGCAGACTATCTTTGGGTAGTGTAGCCCATCTTGAGGAAGAAAGAAAGGAACTAGAAAAAGATGTTCACAGGCTTGCTCACTTGGGAGTTCGCCTTATGAGCATATCAGATGGTGGTGTAACAGTTTAGAATGGGTTAGAATATTCATTGGTAGTGAATGTTAGGAAAAGCAAGGCAGTGATCTGTTATTGCTTCAACTAAATGGTGCAGTCCATCAGCAGAGAGTTGAGGTTTTCTCCCAAGGGGGAGATGGTGTGCTTTGTTATCAGGGTCGATTATATGTTTCTAAGGTGGGTGAGTTGAGACAGTAGATTCTTGTAGAAGCCCATAATTCCAGATATTTTATTCATCCAGCTCCACTAAGATGTACCGTGATCTGCGGGAAGTCTTTTGGTGGAATGGTATGAAAAGAGATATAGCGGATTTTGTGGCTAAGTGCCCCAATTGTCAATAAGTCAAGGAAGAACATCATAAACTAGGAGGTATGACTCAAGAGATCAACATTCCTACTTGGAAGTGGGAAGTGATCAACATGGACTTCATTACAGGTTTACCTCGTATTCGCAGACAGCATGACTCCATTTGGGTGATTGTTGATAGAGTTACTAAGTTTGCGCCTTCTTGGCGGTGAAGACTACAGATTCGGTGGAGGACTACGCCAGGCTTTACATTAATGAGATAGTGAGGTTACATGGGGTTCCTTTGTCTGTCATCTTAGATAGAGGTCCTTAGTTTACCTCTCATTTCTGGAAGTCATTTCAGAAAGGTCTTGGTACTCAGGTTAATGTTAGCACAACATTTCATTTCATCCACAGACGGATGGTCAGGCAGAGCATACCATTCAGATCTTAGAGGACATGTTGAGAGCTTGTGTGATCGACTTCAAGGGTAGTTGGGATGAACACATTCCTCTTATAGAGTTCGCCTACAATAATAGCTACCAATCCAGCATTTAGATAGCCCCTTATGAGGCATTGTATGGGCGTAGATGTAAATCTCTAGTTGGCTGGTTTGAAGTAGGTGAAGCAGCCTTGATAGGACCAGATTCAGTCCATGATGCTATGGAAAAAATGCAATTCATTAGAGATAGACTTAAGACAGCCCAGAGTCGCCAGAAGTCTTATGCAGATGTAAGGAGAAGGGAATTAGAGTTCCAAGTTGATGATTGGGTTTTCCTGAAAGTGTCACCTATGAAGGGGTGATGAGATTTGGCAAGAAAGGGAAGCTCAGTCCCAGATATGTAGGCCCTTACCAGATCTTGAAAAGATTGGTAAAGTGGCTTATGAGTTAGGATTGCTAGCAGAACTAACAGCAGTACATCCGGTTTTTCATGTTTCGCTATTGAAGAAGTGTGTGGGTGATCCAGCATCCATAGTGCCATTAGAGAGTATGGCTGTGAAAGATAGTCTCTCTTATGAGGATGTACCAGTTGAAATTCTTGATCGTCAGGTTAGAAGGTTGAGAAACAAAAAAGTCACCTCAGTTAAGGTTTTGTGGAGGAGTCAGTCCGTAGAGGGAGCTACTTGGGAAGCAGAAGCAGCCATGAAGGCTAAGTATCCTCACCTCTTTCCTTCTGATTCCACTCCAGCTTGAGGTAATAGTTCCTCTTTAGTTTTTCAGTTATTCATGCGCAGATTCAGTCTTAGTATCATATTCCTTTAGTTTGTACTTGCATTTTCAGCGTATTTGCATGTTCTTGGAACTTAGTTCAGTCAGAAATCAGTTTCCAGTGCTTAGTGGTAGGGTTTGCAGCTCTTACCCTCTTTATTCACCTAATTTAGTCTTCATTCGAGGACAAATGTTCCCAAGGGGGATATAATGTAACACCCAGTATCCGAAAACGGACCTCAATGCAGATTTCCAAAAGTTGCAGGTGCCACCCACGGCCCGTGCTGGTGGTCCGTGGTTCGCATCTGCAACCCTTCCCAGACTAAGCCCCAAAAATTCGTCTAAGGCAAGCCCCACGGCCAAACCCACGAACCGTTGGTTAGGCCATGGACCGTGGTCCTGGTCTGTGGATCGATGCCCCAGATGTCAGCTCCCAGTCGCGATCGACGACCAACCAATACGGATCGTCAGTCGATCGATGGTCCGTCGGTCTTGTCCGTCGATTACCCCAACAACAATTAAGTCAGTGGTCTTTTGGTCTTTTACTTATGCGTTGGACCCCTAAACTACATCGTTTAAATGCTAAACTATGTAGTTTTAAGCAGTTTTAACTTAGAAACATAACTACAACTTACCTAAGTCAGATCATTCATCAAAACTTAGAAAAATTAGAGCGTAAGAGAAGAAAGAGGTCAAGAACCCTTGTTCAAGAACACCGCAAGATTCCATAAGTTCCAACCCCGAAATTGAAAGATTTCTCCGTGGAATTCGTCACCAGGTATACGGGATTTCACTAGTAGGTTCCTTTCTCCCATTAGGTCCCTAGAATTCAGTCAGAATCTTGATTTCTTTGATATTATCTAGATCTAGGGTTTCTTGAATGTTAGAAATTGTTGGGTTTTAGTTGTTAGAATGATCCAAATCAGATTATCATGTTGTTGCTCAGTTTCTTGCATGAAATTCAGAACCCTGGCTATGTAGTTCCTTTAGTTCATGAATTACACATGCTAGGCCAGTTATTTCATTTATATGCATGCTTCAGTTTACGAATGTCATACTATAACATATAATTGTTGCATTCTCAGAGTTTGCATGTCAGAACATCCAGTTATCCATGTTTTACAGAATTAAATCATAATGTGTTAATTTCATAATCAATTGGGAGTATCTTAATACCGAGTGGACTAGGGTTCCAGTGTACCCTCATAGTCCTAAAACTACGTGCCCCGTAGATTATAAGTCCCCTCAATGGGCATCATTTTAGTGATCATATCATTCATGTCTTTATACCTCTGGCAGGGTATATTGGGTCCTCTCGATGGGGCGTATACATCGGACTCCACATTTAGCTCATGTGGTTTTATGTCAGTTATTAATAGCTCCCACAGCACAGTCAGAATCTAGTGCATTGACCAGGTTATCAGTATTCATACTCAGCATATCATGTACTTGGTCATTGCATTCAGTTAGATGAGTATTCAGTATATCTCAGTATTTACATTCAATTCGGATTATATCATTGCTCTTATCGCTTTGTTCAGTTATGATTATTATTCAACTTTACTCTATCATGCATGCTCAGTACCTTTCAAGTACTGACGCATACTCTGCGCTACATCTTCTTGTGATGTAGATTCCGGTTCTCAGCTTCCAGACCACGCATAGATCGGTTCCCAATCTTCATCTCAGTAGTATTAGTGGTGAGTCCTCATTCTCCAAGGACGAAAGACATGTTTCCTTTGCTTTTGATTTTAGTTTCAGTTTTTGCTAGATTTCGCTGGGGCATGTCCCAGCACTTCTAATCGATTAGAGGCTATTTTCAGACATAGTTAGAATCAGCTTTAGTATTTGAGTTTGACTTTTCAGTTGTTGTTAAACTCTCATCTTTCATATATTCAGATTTAGTATGGGTATTTCCCATCATTTCAGTTTTATCTTATGCTTAGCTTCCGCATAGTGTTTATTTTATTCAGTAATCTTTTAGTATGCTTATGATATGCCAGCAAGGTTAACTTGGGGTCACTCGTGATCCTAGGTCCCGTGTCCGCATCCCGGGGTAGATTCGGGGCATGACAATTTCCTTTCTTTTTCACCACACCCTAACTTAGGCCTTTGGCCTAAGTTGGCTATTCAACAAACCAATACTTCATGAAAGTTATAGGTGATGGGAAAAAGAGGTCAAAGTTTCTCAAGTTTCTTTCAAAGAAAAGCATAGGTTCAAAAGTGCCGAGCAAGGTTCACACTTCTCACAAGGTGGCCACAAAGAGGTATGCTAATAATTTATGTTCATTCTTAACAAATTGTGCCTAAGATCATTGCAATCGCTTGCTTCAATCAATCAATTGTACTAATGGGGAGTGTTCTAAGCATCATCAAACACAATGTCCAAAACAACCTCACCACACATGGAATTCGGCGAACTTATCAAACAAGACTCAACAATGAAGTTAGCGTGCAATGATCATCATAATAGATCGACTTGATCCACCGGCTAGTCACAAGGAGATGCTAGGAGTTCACATATGACCTATGTAACTCAACTTGCCTCATCGTAGCCGCACACTCATATTGTTCAATTGAAAGCACTATTCAAGTCATCGGTATTACTCAAAACCGACACTCAAACTTGCAAGAGAACAACTTCATTCAAACACATCAAGAGGTGGTTTTCTTAACAAGTCCCCACCCCACCAAAACCATCCAGCATTGTACTTAATGTAAAAAAGAAACGAACACAACATAAAGAGAGAGATACAATAGCACTGAATGAAAAGAATGAGGGTAGAAGGATTCTTCACTATGTGGCCATTTGGCAAAGTGTTGTTGAGAGTGCCAAACCATTCGGCGCACTGCCTAATTTTATGCATCTTGCCGAATTATCCAGAACACTAACTCTCAAGTTAGGACCAAAAGGCGATTGAAATCGGGCTCACCGAACAGCATCAGCGCATCGCCAAGTGTGTTTAAATCATCGCCAAATTTTCTAGAACACCACCCTTTCAAGAGAGGTCAAGAGGCGGTGGAAGTCGGGCTCGCCTAAACTCTTCGGTGCATCATCGAGTGACCTGGCTACTTTGCCAAATATTCCAGAACTGCAGCACTCTTTTGTTGCAAAGAAGGTGAGCCAAATCGCCACTGCCATTCCACTTGGCGGTCGCCGAAATTGACATTCCATTGCAGAAACACCTATACATGCACAATCAGCACACATTATTCAAAAACAAGTAAAGCTTGAATTTCCTCCCACGAAGCGCCTTATTTAACGTCGTGGCACGATGTGGAAATGCTTTCAAGAATCTTCCAAATACACCACTTTGATTATCAAAATCTCATGACATTCTCCAAAATAGAGTTTCAGACGCTGCCCATTCACCTTGAAAGTTGGACCCTCTTTACCTTCAATTTCAATTGCCCCATTTGTGAACACGCGGTTTACCTTGAATGGACTAGACCACTTTGACTTAAGTTTACTGGGAAAAAGTCTCAACCGAGAATTGAAGAGCAACACAAAATGACCGAATCAAAATTCGCGCTGAAGGATTTTGGTGTCATTCCACCTCTTCATCTTCTCCTTATACAGGGCTGAACTTTTGTATGCTCTCAACCGGAATTCCTCCAACTCATGGAGTTGGTTTACTCCCCCTTTCGCAGCCTTTTACCAGTTCAGGTTTAGCGTCTTCAACGGCCATAAAGATTTATGCTCAAGCTCAACTGGCAGATGACAAGACTTTACAATCACTAATTGATATGGTTACATACCAATTGGTGTTTTGAATGCGGTACGATATGCCCACATATCGTCATCCAATTTGTGAGACCAATCCGTCCGATTTGCATTCAGCATTTTTTCCAAAATACTTTTAATCTCTCGGTTTGAAACTTCCACTTCGCCGCTTGTTTGTGGATTGTATGGTGTTGCAATTTTATGCTTTACCCCATATTTGCTTAACAACGAGGAAAATACCCGGTTGCAAAAATAAGATCCTACATCACTAATGATAGAACGTGGGGTGCCAAATCGTGCAAAAATATATCGCTTTCAGAATTGCACCACGAGCTTGCCCTCATTGTTAGGCAATGCTACAGCTTCCACCCATTTGGAAACATAATCAACCACCACCAAAATATACTTGTTGTGGAAAGAACACACAAACTGCCCCATGAAATCTATACCCCAAACATCAAACAACTCCATTTCTAAGATAGGGTTGAGATGTAATTCATGCTTCTTCCTTGATACCCCTCCTTGTTTTTGGCAAGGGATGCATTGTTTCACAAAGTCATGAGCATCTCGGAATAGAGATGGCCAGTAGTAGCCACTTTGAAGCACTTTTGTTGTTGTTCGCACCCCACTATGATGTCCACTAATAGGTGAGGTGTGGCACCCTAGAAGTACTTCTTTATATCAACAAGAAGTGTTTCCGTTGGTAGGAGTTCAGATTCTCAGGCATAGCTTCACACACCACATGATTAGCAATATCAGCATACCAAGGGGTGCTGCTTTGGGTTATCCTCATTACTGTTTCATCTGGAAATTCATCCATAATGTCCCTTTCTTTGGAGTCGGTCATATTGATTTCTAACCGCGACAAGTAATTTGCCACTTTATTTGGACACCCCTTTCGATCTTTTACTTCAAAATCAAACTCTTGCAATAACAAGACCCACCTAATCAACCTTGGCTTAGCATCTTTCTTGGTCATTAAGTACCGCAACGCTGCATGATCAGTATGAACTATCACTTTAGATCCCAACAAGTATGCCCTAAACTTTTCAAATCCATATACTATAGCCAGTAGTTCTTTTTCATTAACAGTGTAGTTACATTGTGCTCTATTTAGCGACTTCTTGGCGTAATAAATTGGATGAAAGAGTTTGTTGCGCTTTTTCCCTAGAACGGCTCCTAGAGCGGTAGCACTTGCATCACACATCACCTCAAATGGTTCGGACCAATCTGAGCTAATGATCACCAGGGTAAAGATTAACTTTTCATTCAAACACTCAAAAGCTTTTGAGCAAGCATCATCAAAATGAAACTTCGCCTATTTCTCCAATATCTTACACAATGGGTGAATAATTTTTGAAAAATATTTGATGAATTTTCGATAGAACCCTGCATGACCCAAAAAACTCTGAATGCCTTTAATACAGATAGGTGGTGGCAACTTCTCAATAACCTCGATATTTGCTTTGTCTACCTCCAATCCCTTCTGCGACACCTTGTGACCTAGGAATATGCCTTCCTTAACCATGAAATGACATTTTTTCCCAATTGAGGACTAAGTTAGTTTCTACACACCTTTGAAGGACCTCCCCAAGATGAGCCAAACATGTCTCAAATGAATCACCTACAACCGAAATATCATCTATGAATACTTCCATTGAGTCTTCCACCATGTTAGTAAAAAAAGAAACCATGCACCGTTGGAATGTCGCTGGAGCATTTCACAATCCAAACGGCATCCTCTTGAAGGCGAAAGTCCCATAGGGAAATGTGAAAGGGGTTTTCTCTTGGTCTTCCGGTGCAATAGAGATTTGGTTGTACCCGGAGTAGCCATCCAAAAAACAGTACCATCCACGCCCAGCAAGTCTATCAAGTATTTGATCCATAAACGGCATTGGAAAATGATCTTTCTAGGTTAAATAATTTAGCTTCCGGTAATCCATGCATACTCTCCAACCGGTAACCGGCCTCATGGGAACAAGTTCTCCCTTCTCATATTGGACCACCATGATGCCTCCTTTCTTGGGTACACATTGTACAGGGCTTACCCATTTGATATCCGCAATAGGGTACACCACACCTGCGTCTAGACATTTAATGATCTCTTTCTTCACCACCTCCTGCATAAGTGGGTTTAATCTTCTTTGATGCTCAACACTTGATTTGCACTCACTATCCAATTGGATTTTGTGCATGCAAATCCCGGGTGGAATACCTATAATATCCGCAATTATCCATCATATTGCCTTGATGTAACGTTTCAACACCTCAAGAAGTAATTTCACTTGACACTCAAGCAAGTCCGTTGTAATGATAACATGCAAGGTATTATTCGCCACCAAGAATGTATATCGAAGATGAGCAGGGAGCACTTTCAACTAAAGCTTTGGAGGTTCCTCTGTGGATGGTTTAGCGGGAGGACCCTCTCGATTCTTTAGATCAATGTCTAGCTTCAATGGATTTCTTGAGTATTCACCTAGTCCCGATAGAGCAGCTACCACTTCATCATGCTCTTGAACTTCGGTCTCATCATAATTTGAAAGAACAGCCTCAAGAGGTTCACTCATACACATCATTTCACTCAAACTAGCCACTGCTTCATCAATCACATCAATCGTTGAAATTACATGGATATCACTAGGTTGCTTCATTGATTTGCACACATTGAAGGTGAACTCCTCTTCATTTACTCGAAACTTTAACTCGCCACTTTCAACATCCACTAGAGCTCTTCCGGTTGCTAAAAATGGTCTACCCAATATAATAGGAACTTTCGTATCAATTTCACAATCGAGAATAACAAAAAGTTGGAAAGATAAATCGATCAACCTTAACCAATATGTCATCGAGTATTCCAACGGGGTGTTTGATCGACCGGTCCGCCATAAGAAGCTGCATTATTGTGGATTTTGGTTCACCCAGCCCAAGTTGTTTGAAGATTGCATAGGGCATAGAGTTTATACTTTCCCCCAAATCACATAAAGCTTTGGAAAATTGAAACATACCAATGGTACATGGGATAGTGAATGCCCACAGATCCTCTCTCTTTGTAATCACATCGCTAGTCATAATGGCACTACAATTATGAGAAACCTCAATTGTTTCTAAGTCCATGCTTCACTTCTTAGTGACCAACTCTTTCATGAATTTGGCATATCCCGGCATCTCCAATAATGCTTCCACTAAAGGAATGTTTATAGAAAGTTTCTTGAACATGAATAGGAATTTCTTGAACTTTTCATCCTCATTTTTATTTTTGAAACGTTGAGGGAATGGGGGATTTATTTTGGGAAGAGGTTGCACTATTTTTGGAGTTGATGTAGCCTTTTCTTTAGCTTTTTGCGACTCTTCAGTGGGGCTCTGCTTAGGAATCTCTTCCTTCTCTTTGAGCATATCACTTTCTGGTACTTGAACGGGCCTCTCTTTCTCAACGATATATTTTTCTTCTTCATGAGAGTTCATCCCATCATTACCCTTCACATTACCAACTGCTATCTTTCCACTTCGAGTCACAACAGCCAAATCTTTGTCATTATCAGCCCTCAAATTTGTTGCATACTCAGCTTCACCCTTTTCAAATACCTTGGGTTATAATTGTGCTGAAAGTTGGCTCATTTGACCCTTAAGTTGTTTGATTGCAACCGCGTGAGAATTTACCCTATTATTCAATGATGAGAAATCAGCTTTCATCTCCTTAAGCATATCATCAGGTCCTTCAACCTTATCTAGGATACGCGACAACAGTTCATCCACTCGTAGGTTACCCAAACTACCCTTAGATCTTGGGTTGTCACTTGATTGTGTGTGGTCCTCTTCATGACTGTCTTCTCTCTTTCAAAGGTCATTTTGTTCAGTCCAATCTTGATTGTATCATCTCCGCTCTTCTTCCTTATGCGAGTTCCAACCTTTATTCCCACCCGACTTTAAATAGCTCGGGTGAGAACCCTCCTCAAGTCTAAACACTCTTTTTACTTCTTTGGGTTCATCAACGCTTTCTAGCACTTGTTTTTTTAAAAACTCCATTTGGGACATCATCTTGCTAATATTCTCCTCCCTCTCTTTCTCCTTGTCAGGTTGCTATTTTCTCATCCTAAAATTTAAGGGAGACACTTGGTCCTCTTGAGTATACCACGCCCGATTGATCTTTGTCATTTTATCAATAAAAGACGAGGCTACCTCAAATGGTTGTAACAGTATCCCCCATCAGGCCAGCTAGTCGGCTAATCCTTTGTTCAATGGGTCTAAGCCCTGGTATAATTATTAAAGTATCACATTACCCAGAATCCCATGAGTAGGACATTGTAGTAGTAACTTTTGAAATCTCAACCAAGCTTCATGAATCGGTTCCCCTTCTACTCGCTTGAAGTTCTGGATGTTGTCACGTAATTTCTCCATTTTTGAGGGTGGAAAGAATCCTATGTAGAATTCCTCGGTAAGCTCTTCCCATGACGAAATAGAGTCCCTCGGTAGACCTGCTAACCACTTGGTTGCTTCCCCATCAAAGAGAAAGGGAACAACCAGAGCCGAACTGATTCTTATGAAATATTCTTAAGTGAGAATAGACTACATATATATCCAAAAAGTTCTGAATATGTTCATGGGGATTCTCATGATCCAACCCCCCAAATACACTTTTAGCTTGCAAGAGTTACAGCATTGTTTTTCTAGCATGGAACACAGCATGACCCACAATCAGAGGTAGGCGGATAGCACCTACGCTCTAGAATTGAGCTTCATTGACATGAAATAAATCACCACCATCATCTTCGTGACCACATTGGTTCATGGTGCTTTCATTTGCACTCATATTGTAACATGATCACAAATAGCTCACAACACAAGGTAAGTCGATTCAACTATAACACAAAAAGATCACAATTCAAACTTCAATAAGAGAATTCTAAACACCACTCCCCGGTAGCGGCGCCATTTCGATAACGCTCAACTACGAATTGGACTCATTTAGAGCTTTATTTGTATAGGTTTAGTGTCCTCAAATGCTTATTTTGTGCCAATAACTGATGTAAAATCCTTGATTTTCAGGATTATGGATTGAGGAGCAAAGCAAGGACACTAAGTTGCAAAAAGGAACAAAACGAGCAGAAAGAATGAAGAAAATAGAGCTTGGTGATCGCCAAGTCCATTTGGAGAGTCGCCGAGTGGCCACTTCACCGCCTAAAGTTCCAGTGTGCCAAGCCCTGAAGGAAAGAACCAAGTTAGCGAGCGAAAGATGCAGTCGGCGGATCGCTGAGTGGTTACACGATGAAGTTTTGAATCACCCAAAGTTACAGACCTTGAGGATGTTGAAGGCCAAGGCAGAAGGTCGATGGAATTGACTAAAGGGTGGATCGGCGAGCCCGACTTACTGCGCTGAGTGGCTCTTCGCAACACATTTTTGGCGACTATAAATAATTTTTTGAACATTTAGTCTAGTATGAGATTTTATCCATTTTTATCATTATTCATTCTGAATAGGACCTATATTGATATCTGAGAGTTTTGGAGAGTTTTTCCTAAGCTTTGGAGAATTGAACTTTTTCACTTTTGAGAAATTGGAAGTGAGTCTTTGATATTCTTCGAATTGGAGCATTGTAAAGATGAAATCAATCTTACCCAGTTGATGAAAACATAATTTGGTAACGATTTTTATCTTTTTCTAATGTCTAGCTAAAACTCCAATTCTTGGGGTGTGATTATGTGATTATAGGCTGATTTAGCTAATAGGTGTTGCTAATTGTTAGTTTAATTGATATTTAAAAGTGAGTTCAATCATTATTGTGGGTTAATTTAGGAATTGCAGTTGCAACTGTGATTCCAGCTTTGTGTTCTTGGCTTGCTCGAGACAGAGGTTTTAGAATTAAGGTATTTGATTGATAGTTTGTGGGTATTGGGTTGGCCTGGGTTCAGCTCGAGAGAGTGAATCCTAAACCCTTTTCCACACATTCAACTCAGGAGAGTGAATGGACTAAGGTGTGGGCTGTTCTTATTTTGCATGCTTGTTGATGTTCGAGAGAAATCAACTTAATTCAGGGTAAATTGTTCGAGAGAAAGTTTATCTCATATATTGTCTAGCTTACTCACTGATTTTTATCTATTTTCTAATAGTTGCAACTACCCATTTGTCTATAATAGCCTATAATCAAACCATATCCCAAGAACCCATCACATTATTATTATCTCGTGTTATTTGCTGCTATTTATAGTTGATAATTTCACAACCAAAACCCCCATTTGACATTCGTGTCATCCCCTGATTTGAATGATGTTTTTAATCATACATTTTTATTCTTATGACTGATTTGAACATATTTGTATTTGCCTATTGAATCTTAAACATATACCGCTCCCTGTGGGATTCGACCCCAACTCATTTGGTTGGGTTATATACTGATTAACGACCGCTGACGCTTAGAATTGGATAGAGTGTCTTTGAAACATTATTAATCAAAATGGCGCCGCTACCGGGGAGTGGTGTTGGTTAAGATTCTTTTAGTGAAGTTGAATTTTATTCTTTTTAGTCATAGTTGAATCTACTTACTTTTAGTTTTGGTTTTTGTGTTGCTGTTTGAAACAGAGGAAATGAGTGTCAACGGAAGCAATGGTAGCCAAGTGGGCCACCAAGACGACTTTGGCAAGCTCAACAATGTCAATGAGTCTAATACTAATGACCCTCATCTAGTAGGTGCAATTGGTGCCATTCGCTTGCCTCCGGCTAAAGGTAATGTTGTGTTCCACATTACAAGCACCATGTTGCAACTCTTGCAATTGAAGGGGTTGTTTCGTGGATTAGCTCATGAGGATCCCCATGAGCACATAAGAAATTTTGTTGATGTTTGCGAGTCGTTCTCCTTCAAGAACATATCACAAGAGTCGGTCTGGTTGAGGTTGTTCCCATTTTCCTTAATGGGAGAAGCATGTAAGTGGTTGGCTGAATTACAAAGAGACTCCATCACTTCGTGGGAAGAGATTGTCACCACATTTCAAGTGCAATTTTTCCTTACTTTGAAGATGATGACACTTCGGGACAGCATCCAAAGCTTCAAGCATTTGGAGGGTGAGCCAATTCATGAAACTTGGTTAAGATTTAAGAAGTTGGTGCTGCAATGCCCAACTCATGGTTTGTCCGACAACGTTTGGCTGCAATATTTTTACCGAAGCCTTGATTCGGTGAACAAGTGTAACACCCCGTAACTATAAATAACTAGAAAGAATTTAAAAAGTGGAAATAGTCATTTTTGGAAAGGATATAAAAATCTGGAAAATTTGTTTAAGTATGTAAAGTTGGATTTTTGATCAACTTTAAACGACCATAAATCCTAGATCAGGATGAGTTAGGTGTGTTTCCAGATATCGTAGGAAATATCTTGGAATAATCTTTCCAACGCCACCGAGGTTGCGCAATTTTGAGTCTGTATGAGTGAGATATGCCCATTTGAAGTTGGGTCGTTCAAATAAGGAAAGTCTAATCCGGGTTTTTGAAGGGTAGTTTAGTCTTTTCCTTACCTGATTAATTAAATCCGCTTTTAGTAAATTATTTGGAGTCTAAACTGAGTTAGTTCAGTTTACACAAATAAGAAATACGCTAGGGCTTTGAGAGAAGAGAAAAGAGGAGAGAGGAGAAGAGAATCTCAAGATTCGTCAAGTTCTTGCGATTTTGATTGTGGAATTCGCCAAGGATTCAATCCTACAAGGTATGTGAGACTCTCATAGTGTTGGGTTCATTCACCCATGCACCAATCATGTTTGTTTCCGCAAAATTTGTTTCTAGAAAGTTGAAAGTATGATGTTCTTGAATTATGTTCTTGAAGATTGCTTTAGTTCTTGAGATTTGATGGGATTGTGGAGTTCTTGATGGAATCGTGTCGATTTCAGAGTTATTTTGAGTTAGATTATTGTGTATATATACTAGGCATTTGAATCTATATAGGGATTGAGAAAAAGAGTCGGATTTAGGCGAATTGGGGTGAGAAAACGAAGAAGGAAAAAGTCGAGTAGGTTTTGGCACGCAAGTCCGTGTCGTGGACTTGCTCCTCCAGTGTACAAAAATCACCTCTGTGTCGCGGTTAGGACGCGGACTCCTCTGTTTCAAAATTTAATTTCGCAATCAAATATTTAAATGCAACTCCACGTCGCGGACTAGTTCCCAGACAATGATTTCTTGATCTTTTCTCATGTTTAGCTATCGAAAAACACTCCTAAACATCATGAGATCTTTTCTATCACAAATCACAATTCTTGAATCCATAAATTCAATTCAAGGAAAGCTAAGAGTTAAGTCTAGAAGTTAAGAAACAATTCAAGAGAAGTTTATAAAGTTTTCAAAAGTCTTTCACAAACATTTTAACTTTGTTTAAGACTTAAGTTTTAAGTTAAACAAAGAGTAAAGAGTTTAGTTCATTTCTCAAAAAGTTTATATGGGAACTAAGTATTCCCAAAAGTTAAGAAATGTTTTCACATTTGAGCAAGAAAGGGAACATCGATTCCAAGAGAGTTTTTAAGCTAAGTTTTGAGTAATTATCTCAAACCAAAGAAAGAAGTTTGTTTTTAAAAAACATATGAGCAAAATATATTTTGGGAGTAGTATTGAGCACCGATATGGGGATGCGAGTTCATATTAACTCAAGTCTCCATAAACCATCTAGCCATTACGGGTAGTAAAGGATCATACTTTTTAGATGACTCCTTAAGTTGCTTTTTAGCATAGACTAGTGGATCCACTTAGTTAAGGCATTCTATACGACGGCAGAGTATAGGACAGTTTTGGTAGCGTGGTCAAGACGTTGTATCACCACTTAAGCTCATAGTGGTGGTTGTCGGTTAGAGAAACTCCCACAGAAACTATATTACTTTATTATATGAGTAAAGTTGAGTTTGTTATTGCATTTTCTTTAACGAACTAAGTTGTTCTCCATTGTTTTACAAGTTTTCTATATATTGCATATGCTTTATTGCTTTATATTGAGTTAAGTTATTCAGGAGTTGAGTAAATCCAAGGTAAGTGTTCCTTTCAGTTTCTTTTCAAGCCTATATTATGTTTAGAATTTCAACTCGCATACTCGTACATTGAATGTACAGATGCCAGTTGGCCTACAGCTTCTTATGATGCAGACACAGGTAACCAGGATCATCATCCAGCGCCTCATTGATCCAGTTGAGCACTCAGAGTCAGTTGGTGAGCCTCCTTGCATTCTGGAGGACTCTTTTTGCTTTGCTTTCAGTATTTTATTGTTAGGATGATCGGGGGTCTTGTCCCGACATCCCTTTTTGTTTTAGAGGCATCATAGACAGTTAGTAGTTCAGTTGTCTTTACATTATTATTTCATATGTTAAGACTTGAATTGCCATTTTGGCCAAGTTGAATGTTGACTTTTAAACATTCTAAGTTATTTTATTTCACAGTTGAGTAGAAGTGCATTTGATCATTGTAATAATGCTTAGAGTCTTCCACTGAGTAAGTAAGTCAGGCCAAGGGTTCGCTTGGGGCCAGCAATGGTTCTCGATTGCCATCCACGTCCGGGGTGTAAGCTCGGGGTGTGACAATAATGGCGTAGCTGACTAACTTTCTCTGGAAGGTTTGATGCAACAACCTTACATTATAGAAGCCCAACTCTTGGATGGAATGACCACAATTAACGGGGCATGGTACACCCGCGAAGATCAGGTCTCCCCTCTCACTTTTAAATTAACAAAGGAACAGCTTGAGAAAGATCAAGAGAGGGACCAAAACATGGAAAATATCATGACCCAACTTGATATTTTGTCCAAAATTGACATGGGAGCGGGTGCTAGAAGTGTCAATGTTGTTGGTGTTGGATGTGCAATCCCTGATGAGTCTAATTTTGAAGTGATGTACAACGAGGAAGTGAACTTCCTAGCCAACCAAGGAGGAGGTTATCGTGCTAACTACCCAAGGCAGGGTGGTAACCAAGGTTGGAACATGGATGAAGGTTTGAGAGACCGTGATAGAGAGTGGAGGGATCGTAATCCCACTAGGAAGGAAAGAGATTGGGAGAAGGATAGGCATGTTCCTCCCCACGAGCGACAAAAGCCCAAAGATTCTGAGGGTGGCCATTTGTCACGACCCGAGCCTATACCCCGGAAGTGAAATGGCGTACTTGACCCCGAGAGGGGTCTCGTACAAGCCTCTTAGCATTCATAACATTCGATACATAGAAATAGTACGGAATTTAAAAACTTTTCTTTAAATCCCTACAATCAAAACTTTATAAAATCATTTGAAACACAGCGGAAGTCTATAGTCTCACATGGCCATCTAAACAATGTCTTGAAAACTAAAGTAGGGTCACGGATCTTTACGATTAGAAACTCTAACAATAGTCTTTTACATGAAAGAAAATGAAACTTCAAGTACTTGTCTTCGATCTATGAGGACATACCACTTAGTCTTGGAGAATCTCAATCCAAGCCCTTGAACTAGAGATAAAGAAACTCACTTGCCGGAACCTACACTTGTAGTAAAATAAGAGAAATATGGGTTAGCACACAAAATGTACCAAGTATGATGACCATGCAAAAACATATTTTTAAACGGACATTTTGGTTGGAAACCATGTGTTATGCCACTTTTTAGAAATATCATGTACATTTGTATAAGAGACATAAAATACAAGTATAATCATCACATTTGAACATTCACCTTAAGTAACCCTAAGCTACACTTGCGCATTGTAAGGATAGCATCCCATACTACTATCCCTACTAAGTGCCACCTTGAGGCCACCTTGGGTGAACTTACCAATTCATACTTAACTTCAAGCAATACCCATGCATAAGGAACACATTCATTTCATAAGTCATAACAAGGGAAAATAACTCATAATACAACCAAAGTATAACATGCATCATTACATTAGACATTTATATCAACATTCTTCATTAGCTTCATTAAGAGTACCTTCATTCATTAGTCATTAAGACATTAGAGAACTCACTATTGCCCTATCAAAGTCTACTATTGCAATGCATAGATAGCATCACATACTACCGATGCTTATCGTGACCAACGACAATAACTACGGTTCGAGTGTCTACGATCATCGATAATATAGTAACCCAATCGAGGGTTGGGATCGTGTCCCAAGGGAGCGGTTTAGAGAATTGTTAGAAAAATAATGTCTAGTTCTAACTAGTCATAGCTAAAGACTTTAATGAATAAAAACATTGTAAATTAAAATGGGGGGACACAAAAGTGTCAAATATCAAGTATGGGGACGAGTTCTTGGGGTGTGACCGCAATACAAGTTGAGATAAATAGTTGGGTACATGCTTTCGATAGAAAATTTGCAAGACAATAGTGACTAGGCTAAGATTTAGATGGAAATAAGTTCCCTCTCGGGCAACTTACCCCGTTTCAAATGTGTTCCTCTCGGACACCCATTTGCCGCATGAAGACCAGCCTACGCCTTACCCCACTCACTCTCTCGGGCTGAGTGTTAGGATATGGGACTAGGGCTCACCCTCTCAGGTTGAACCTCATGTCGACCCACTCCTTAGGCCATCAGTCTAGTGGTCTTGGTTTCGCAACCTCCCTCTCGGGCAAGACAAAAACACATGGGTGGCTTTGTATTTGCAAATACAAACCCATTAACTTAAACCACAACCACGAGGTAAAATCATCATTAAAATACATCTAACCTACCATCAAGCAGGACCCAACAATAATATCAACACATATTTGCCACACATCAAAGAAATAACAAAACACACCTAAAATGATAGTGAAACCAAATGGGTATAAGAAATTAAACCTTGATTTAAGCAAAGGAAGATGAATAGAGAAGACCCACTTCCAACTTGGGGAAGATGAACTCCTTTCTTCAAGTTTTCCAAAACCCTCTCCAAACTTGAGAGTAAAAAGTACTAAAAATTATATTGTCTAAAATTTACACTTAAGTCTCTTTCTAAAATCTGATACTAAGCTATAACTCTCAACGAGTATTTATAGTTTTCAAAAATATGTGTTGTGGCGGATCACTCGGCAACATTAGTGGGAATCGCCGATCAACTCGGCGATTCGCCCTTTGGTGTAGTTCATCGCCATCTTGCACCGTCCTTCGGCATCGTTGTGCTCTGTATCATTGGGCGACATAGTACTGCTTCACGGAACTATTCGGCGACACGCCGACTGCTCCTTTAATCACCTTTTGATCCACTTCCTTCAGGGCTTCGCGTACTGGAACAAAGGGCGGAGTGCATCCCTTTGGCGATTCGCCAAGTAAGTATGCTTGGCGATCCTCAGGCCTTCATTTTCTTGTTCTTTTCAGCCTTTTCTTTCCTTTTTGCGAAGTAGTGTCCATGCATTCCTTCAAACTTCAAATACCTGAAACTTAAAGGTTTTCATCAGATATTGAGATAAAATAAGCATTTGAGGACACAATTTCTATTAAAGTAATACCCTAAATGAGTCCAATCTGTGGACTCATCAACACCCCCAACTTAAAAAAATTCTTGTCCTCAAGCAAACTCAAGTTCAGTTGTTCAAAAAGGATGTCTAAAATAGTGCTATTCAAGACTCAATCATAAATGTACACAACAAGACTTCAAACTACTTATGCAAAGATTCAACTATGTACTCAAAGATTCAAGTTGTGACACACCAATATCAAATATTCTCATGTTCACAATACTTTCTACTAATGTATGTTCAAGCTCAACGAAAGTATCTAAATGTCCTTACACAAAAATGACTCCATATTCACACATAGAGGCTACTCAATTTAAGACCAAGAATCAGATGCAACGCTCACACTCAAAAAGAGGAACACAATGCATGTTTTCACCCATAAGTTTGCCCTTATTTTCCAATGGACTTTCGATTCGGCTTACTCAAGATCAAAAAGGTCTTTTCAAGGCTTGTAATGGGGCTGAGTATAAAGGTATGGTCATTTAGGCTCAGTGACTTCTTCATCCTCGTGAGATGTGATGTTCTCAAAAAGTTCTTTTTCCTTCCCTTGTCACTTTTTCTTCTAGTGCTTCTAAGTCATCCTTTCATTCACTCTCCATGTATTGCTTGGAAACCCAATTCCTTAAGCACTTTTATTCAAAATTTGTATATATATATTTATTTTTTTATATTTTTAGAGGGTTTCCATTTTGTTTTGCAATACCATGGGTTAGAGAGACTTTTTCTTGCACTTCTTGACTTCTCCTTTTCCTTTTCACCACACCCCCAACTTAGGCTTTTGGCCTAAGTTGGCTATTCACTAAATCACAACTCTAGAGGATTATAGGTAGTGGGTTAAGTAACATCTAGGGTTCATCAAGGTTCTTCTAAAGAAAGGTAAGGCTCAAGGGGTGTTCAAAAGAGTTTCACACGCACACAGGTAGGCCACAAAAGAGGTATATGTCAAATTTGGCTCACACACTTTGAAGTTGCCTAGATCATATCAAGAGGACACCTTTCTAAATCAATCAGACTAACGGGGAAAATTCTAGGTTTATTCATGCATGGTTCAGAGTAAGCTAATCACACAAGGCATCGACACTTAAGTCAAACAAGACTACACACTTTCGCTAGTGTGTAACGGTCATTACAAGAGAATCAATTCAATTAATGGCTAATCACAACAAGATGCAAAGAGTTCACATATTATCTATGCAACTTCATTTGGTCTCGTCGTAGCCGCACATTCATGTTCATTCTATTGAGAGCACTATTCAAGTCATCAGTATTGATCGGAACTGAGACTTAAATTTTGCAAAAGAACATCCACTTTCAACACAAGCAGTGGCGAAAATTTCGAAAGTGTCAAAATCATTTTTATAATTTAAAACCAAAAGGAGCCATGAGCTCAATCATCCACAGAAAGCAGTGTAAAATAATTTTAAACAGAACAGCCCAAATATACACAAACCACGAAACTATTAACACAAAAGGTACGGGGGCCTCACCCCACCACAAATAAATGTGTTTGACCTCAAATGCAAATGATGAATATCCAATAGTGAAAATAAAGAAAAATAGAGAGGGAGGTAAAGGGTTGAACCTGGATATGCGATTGCTCCAACTGTCAGGGCAACATGGTTCTTCTGCGACTTTTGGGTGTAGACCTTCCAAAATGTTAGCATTAAAATGAAGGCGAGGTGGGGACGTTAAGCGAGTCGTTGAGTAATTCAGCAAGCTCTCCACAGCATCGCTAAACAACCCAACACGCCTATTTTCAACCCAATTTCTCGAATGCTTCACAGCCACCTTGTTTCAGCTTTACTCAAGTGTCGCCCAATTCATGTGTACTCGGCTATATCAGTATGAATTGTCAAATCAGTTGGCGTGTCACCGAGCAATCACTTCTTTCACCGAGTTTTACAGAACTTTCCAGTAAACCTGGGAGTTTAAACGGTGGTCACCATCAAAATTTCTGACAGATTCGGCGATGCGCCAATAAGTTCACATGCTCGCCGAGTTTTACAGGCTTCAACTTTGGAAATAATTGGAATCAAACGGCGGATAAGGTCGAGTTCACCGACCTCTTCGGTGACTCGCCATTTGGATCTGTTGCTTGTCACCCTGCACTTTTCAAGCACTTTTCACATTTCAACCTATACCACAATACATCATTATTTTACCAATACGTAAATATAAAATATTAAGGGGTTTTGGGTTGCCTCCCAAATAGCGCCTTAGTTAACGTCGTGGCACGACGCAAGTCAACAACTATTCTTCATTTTCGGAGTCGCCCATGATGTAATTAGGAGAGTCCTCAACGAATGGTGGGTAATGACCTAATATCAAATGGCTAATTTGAGCATCCTGCAGCTGAATAGTCATGGAATGAGAGGTTGACGCTTCGTTTAGCATTTTGATGTTCTCCTTCATCTCATTCAACATCTTCTCATGTGCCTCAATTTTTTGTTGAATGAGTGACAGAGCTTCATCATCCTGCATACCTCTCTGCTTCTTCCCATGTTTACACTCTCGAAGGGAGGAGTGCTTTTCTTTTCAATTGTCTTGTACTTCCAATTCTGTGACTCGGGTGGATAGAACATCCAACTAGGTGACTAGTGCGTCCCACTCCTGCTTTCTTTTTTCTTCTTTGTTGACTTCTACCATGCCATCAAGAAGTTTTGCCACAAATTCATAGGGATCGTGTACCATACCGCCCTCGCAGAGTTGATCAGCTATACTTCTATTCTCGGGTCCTAGACCCCTATAGAAGCACTCCAGTAGCCCCTTGTCTGTCATCCCGTGAGATGGGCATGCTTGCACCACCGTTTGAAACTTTAGTCACATTTCCTGAATTGTTTCATCCCCTACCTATTTAAATGTCAGGAAGTTATCCTTGAGGTTCAATAGGTTCAGAATGTGATGATCCGTATGATATACATAATGATTTTCCATCCCTAGTTCATGTTCTGATATTCAAACTAGCAAAACAAAACTACAATACAGATTAGTAAGAATAAAACTAGGAAGAATCAAAAAATCTACTTAATCTAAGAATTCTCAAATAACACCACTCACTAAATCATTATCACAAAGTAACAAGCATCTTTTCTCTGTTGATTCTCTAAATGTACTACAATATTTTCCACTGAAAGTTAGCAAATTTTCATATGATTTAGGTGCTCTTATATTCATTAGAAGGAGCCTAAGATAATATATTTCTCCTTCAGTTGGGTGACAGGTTACGACACGACCAATCGCATTTCTTTGTTGGCGACGTGTCCACATTTTGTATGAAGTTGACCATACAAAAGATTCTGGAAATTCTCTATATAATAAATTTAAATTCATAGCTTCCTTATTCAGTTTGTTCATAATAAAAAATTCAATTAACATAGTGTTTTTATCATAGGGTTATTTATAACTTTATCAATATTGTATGTGCTTTTAAAAGATACAAGTTGTTGTCCGTCAAGATGAAGTTGAAGATAGTATACACATGGATTCATTTCACTAATAGGAAAAGCATATATACGCCATGTAGCTTCAGGTGGGGATACCCACCTAGCGGATTGATATTCTTTATTAATTTATATATTTGTGTTATCAGTTTGTACATGAAATACAATTTTATCGTGTCCTTTGCATATAAACTTATAAATATATTTGATGATTTTAATATCAGAACAAATCTCAACATTTATATGACAATTGAATTTACAAAGAAAGTATGGATTGTAAGGGACAACCCATGAGTTATCAAGAAGATGACTTCCAAGTTTTATACATTGTCTTTTATTTCATCTTCTATAGATTGGATATGAACTTTTGCATTTAGTTGTTCGCAAAAGTCTTTTGGATATTTGAATTTACAATAACCTTTTCTTCATACAAGGACTTGTTGGATTTAATTTACCACAAGGATCATGTATCATGTGTAAATGTACAAGTTCAAATAAATGAGGATTTCTTCTGGGATCTGGTAGCTCGGCGCAAACAAATTGATCATATGCTTCAGATGTTAATATTTTATATTTTTCTTCAAGTATAATAAGAAAATGAGCATAAGGAAGACCCTGCTTTTGAAATTCTATTGTATACATATATGCAGCAACTTTACCAAATATATGCGCGCTCAGTATTTATTTTTTTAATTCCTCTATTTTTTCTCGAAATACTCGGCAAATTAGATGAGGTCCATTTTGTGCTTGATCAGTTGGTAGTAGATTTTCTTTAATTTCAGGGCAAGAAGGATTACAAGTCATAGTCAAAAATAGATCAGGCTTTCCAAAACGTTGAACTAAAGTCATAGCATCCATGTATCGATGACGCGTATCTCTAGGACCACCTATAAAACTAAGAGGTATTATTCTATTTTTACCTACTTGGGAAGCCTCTCTTTCACCACGTCATAGAAAATCAAGAAGCCCTTCTAATACATCAGTTCTAAACAAGTCTTGGTTGAAAGAAGCAAAATCAAGTTTTTGAGTTTCAATTTTGATCCATTCATCTATCATATATATATTGTTGGACTAATCTGAATGCAGAATTATATTTTCATCATCTCTCATTTGAAGTTTATAGCAATAATATTCACAGCAAGAAACAATTTATCTTTTTCGTTTACCCTTTAGCATAATTTCATCTTCTAAATTTAGAAGTCCATCAATTGAGGCCATATTTTTAACATTCGGTAATTGTTCGTTTTTACAGTATGTTTGTGTAGCAAAATGAGTAGTTAGAGGTTTAATTTTTTTTAATACCACAATGCAAGCCATTTTAACCATAAGGAAACAACAATGGATATTTTAATGAATCATAACACTCATAATAATAATTTACTAATTGACTTCTATCACTTTTGAAATATATTCTGATATGAGGTGTGGAAACATAGTTGTTAATATTTTGTTCTAACCATATTCGTACAACTTCTGAAGTAGATGGAAAGTTATATATACGTTGATTTAGACCAGCATCACATTTAAGAGCAATATACAAATCAGATAATTGTGAAATATTTATTAAATATTTTAAGAATATAGAATATGGATTAACTTGTAATATTTCCAATAAAGTTTTGACAATTTGTTGATTTAATTTATCAGAACATGCCATCCAGTTTTTTAATTCATTCACTGTCAAAATAGTATAGCTGGAGATTTTTCATTATCTCACCACTCGACATTAAATCTTCTATAAAATGGTACATCTTACCCTGAACTCGAAATGTATAAATGCCTTTATTACTTTTCGCTAAATCTTTGCCATAGTTTACTCCAAGAGATGTGAATGCAAATATGTTGTTGTAGGATCTTATATAAGTTCGAAAAAGCTTTGATTTCTCGTTATTTTGTAGGTAAAGATTTTGCAAATCTGATGGAAGTTGGTGAAAAATTAGTTTAATAGCACCTTTGCCACAACAAAAATCCACTGATTATTCAAATCTTTTTGTACCACAAATATTACATTTCGGAACAGGTTTCAACATATGGTAATTTATGGATGTTTGCGTCATTATTGCATTTTCATTACACTGTTCATGGACAGTTGATGTTAAGCCTGCCAGGTAGATGCATTTAGCATATATCAATATAATATTTTTCTATAGAAATATCAATATAGTTTTCTGACCTAATTCAAATTGGTATAAGCAATCTTCTCGCAGAATAGGATGTTGTTCAGCAGAATCCAGCTGCTTGATGGAAGATGTAGAGATGGTTGACTCAGCAGCGAAATGTTTTCTGCTCAACCCAGCTTTATTGGTTCGGGTTCTCGCCAAGACAACCTTTTTTTATTAGTTTGTTTCATTTTATATAGGTCATGACACCTAGTTTTTTACTACCCTCTGCCTTGTCAGAGTTTGGATCTATTTTCTTATTTTTATTCGACATTTGAATATCATATTTCTATCAGTTATTAATAATCACACATAATAATAAATATATCAACAAGATGTACTCATATTATAAAATTGTAAATGCATGTAATATTGACATAAATTTAGTTTTGGCAAGGAAAGTATTACCTCGTAGTTAGAAGCTTATACAACCACACGAATACAAAGCGAGAACGAAGAAGTTGCATTACACAGAAAGGGTAGACCAAAAGAAGGAGAACAAACTATCAGCTACCAATGGCAAAAGCAAATATATAGACTTTGTACAATAATTCTCCTAACTTTAAAAGAATTCAGCTTTACTCATACCAAACTGAAAAAGCTAAAAGGAAGGAGGGACAAAACCCCAAAACACACCAAAAAGAATCACTTCAAAACTCAGGTTCCCACCTTAAAGGAATAAATCACACAGTTCTGATCCTAAAAATAAATAGAATCCCATAAAGTATTAAATATCAAGCACCGTTGAGAAGCAAATAAAGCTACAATCTTAACCTCCTCTCAAAGTGTTAAAACTAAACTCAGGCACCAAAGATAAAATAAATAAACCTACAAACAGAACCTCATAAAGTACTAGCCATCCAGCACCTCAGAGAAGCAAATAAAACTACAATCTTTAACTTCCTCCCAAAGTGTTCAAACTAAACTCAGACACCAAAGATTAAATAAATAAGCCTACAAACAGAACTCAGAAAGTGTTTAACAATCTAGCACCCATGAGAATGCATAAAGTTACAATCTTTACCTTTCTCCTCAACTATTCAACTTAAATCCAGCACCAAATCTAAATAAAAAAAACCTACAATCTTTAACCCCTTTTCTCCTTCCAAACAAAAACACACAAAGCTTACCTCAAATCAAGAACGGAAAACAGATGCAACACATAAACAAAACAAGTGCAAAATAATGAATTGAGCAAAAACCAGAACAAAGTCAAATAATAACAACACAAACAACTAAAAGTCCAAGAACCCAATTCTTACCTACAGATTGAGTCTCTGATTATTAAGCCAAAAAACTATCTAAAAGAGTAATCTTTTATGGAAAATGAAGGAAATCCAACTCAAAAAATGAAGCAAAAGCAGAAACAGAGAGCAGAGAAAAGAAAATGAAGGTGACCCTCAAAGCCTTCAAAATTATAGCTGAATTGAAGAACACTACGTGTTTGATGAATTTACAGAGAGAAAGACACATATACATACAATGCAGTCTTTGAGAAGCTTAAACGATAATAATACCCATGTTTACCTTATCACTTTGAAAAGTTGGAATGACAAAAATATCCCTATTTGCCAATTGAATGACCAAAAGCAGACATGTTGAAAGTCAGACACAAAAGCTATTGTTCATAAGTGAAAGTCATAAATTTATAAAATAAATGGAAAAATGAAGAAATCAAAATAAAATAAATTAGACGGGAAATAAATAAACTTTAGCCCATATATACTTGTAACCTTAGACATCTCATGAAAATCATCGACCTGTAAAAAAAACTCCTATAAGGTATTAAAATTCTAAAAAATTACAATTCTTTAAACACAAAGCAAACATATTTATAAATATAAAAAATTTTAGTGGTAACAATTCAGATTCATATTGTAATAAACGACAATAAAAAATATGATAGTTTAAATAATATCTAATAACTAAAAAAGTTTAAATACAATCATTTGCCTATTTACACAATAATATGAAGTTGTAAATATTTGAACAAAAATGATAAGAAATTAAGGATCAAGCACACTATTTACAGTAACATTGTATACAATGTCTTCATTCTGAATTATATGTTATTTATGTATATATATTCACTTAAAATAAAATTGAAAGTAAAATAACAGATAAATGATACTCATAATTCACCATTTAACACGTAATTTTCTCTTGGTAAAGATCCACTCACTCATAACTTTATAACTTCATCCCCAACAACATTGCTAGTGAGAAAGAAATGATCTATTAGCATATTTATTGTCTTCCTTTGCAAAATATAAAAACACAACCCAGTAAAAAAAATAGTATTAACAACACTATTTATAAAGATAAAAAAAAATCTCATTTGTGTATCCCATACGTCATAGTTGTTTAGGTGCACCAAAAATTATAATGAAAAGAATTAATGCAATTAATTTTAAGAATAATATAATTATGTTTTAGTGTGACGGTTAATCACTTTAATTGCTACTATACTACGTGGGTTTTGTTGCTTTATTACTTGTGAGCATTTTGTTAATTCATTTATTTGTAAAATACGTACAGAAATGAAGAAATAAATACAACAAAAGTTAGAAAAAGAGGAGGTGTTACATTATTTTGTTTATGTCAAATTTTATATAAATAAATTCATGTTGTCTTATTACATAATGAATGATCACAAAATTAATGACAATGACCTTTGAGTTTCTAAACTAAATATGGGATATGTAATTAAGCGATAATTTTTAGGTTTTTTAATATATCATAAATAGGAAATGTGAAAGAATATGTAAATGCACATTATATGTAATAAATATGATATATTATTATAGGGGGAGGTGAAAAGTTGTGTAATTGAATTAAATACTTTTTGAGATATAAAAGTAAAATAAATAATTAAATAAAGAAAAAAATTATCAAAAAAGGAGAAAAAAAGATAAATGTGAATAGAGGTCATAGAGAGGTGCCGCATAACCTTCTCTATGTTTCTTCTTTATATATATATATAGATTGTATGGAGGAATTTGAGTTGGAAAGAATGGAATTCTTGGAAAAAGACTTACCTTGAAGAAGAATCTTGAAAATGATTGAAAGAATCTTGAATGAAGTTTTCTACTTTGATTTTTCCTTAGGATTTTCTTAGAGGTAAAAAGACAAAAACGACCTTTTTTTAATGTTTTCCCGTCAGCTAATTCGTCACTGCACTGTATCGGGTTACTAAAATGATCATAACATTTTACTCAAAACTCAGATTGTTGCGAAATTGGTGGCGTTGGAAAGAAGATTCAAATACCTTTAATTTGATAGGTTATGGGCCACGTAACTCTTTATATTCTAAAAGATATGGTCATTTGAAGTTGACCCAAAGAGAATCTTACATCAAAACTTAATCGGTAAGGAAACTTTCAACTCAACTTTGTGCTAGGAGTTTTTAGTGACTTAACATCTAAGAAAATTTAGAATCACTCGGTGAAATCTTATTCACAAATAAGAATGGCTCGAATCTTATCTTAAAGATTTTCGGGATGTTATACTTTTATCTAATTCGATGCTTGATACTACTCCCAAAACAAACCATATCAATTTTGCTCGATCACCTTTTACAGAGAAAGGGACTATTTCTTTACTTTACTTTCACTTTTCTTTACTGAAATACTGTTTGAAAGAAAATCAATTATACTCTTTCTCTTTCTCAACCGTCAAATAGTACATATGAAATAGTTTGATTCTTTCATTGAAAATTCTTTTCAAAACATGCATTTAAATATATACTTATGGACTTACCTATCAAGTCTGAAATCGATGTATAAGAATCTCATATAATAATCTCTATAAACATGACTTTTATAATCAAATAGGGTTCATGTGATACGCAACATGAACAACAATTTATTCAATATGCATAATAGAAATCAAAATCTCAACAGTTAGGAAATTGAAATGCAGTATAAGAAGCACAACTAAATTCAGATGTCAAGAGACTACCGATAAAACTCTAAGCATAACCTTTTAATAAATTAATTTAGATGTGGCATGAATACGAACTTAGTCCATCAATATGAGTAGCCTTACGTACCTTGTAACACCACATATTCGAAAACAGACCTTAGTGTAGATTTCCAGAACTTGCAGGTGCAACCCACGGTTGCCACCCACGGAATGTAGGGTGACCCACGGCCCGTATTGGTGGTCCGTGGTTCGCAACTGCGACCCTCTCCTCAGAAACCCCCAGAATTTCCTCTAAGGGTTCACCCACGGCCGAACTTACGGTCTGTAGGCCAGGCCACGGTCTGTGGTCCTGGTATGTGGATCAGACCCCAGGAAACCAGTAGCCTCTCCCAGAACACCATAGAAAAATTGGCTAAGTCCTGACCCACGGCCGGACCTACGGTCCGTAGGCCAAGCCACGGTTCGTGGATCAGACCCCCAGAATTCAGCCCCAGTCCTGACTGACAGTTGACCAGCACGGACCAACAGTCAATCGACGGTCTGTCAGTCCCGTCCATCAGTGACTTCGACAGCAGTTAAACCAAGAGTCTTTTGGTCTTTTTCTATTTTGTTGGACCCCTAAACTACGTCATTTTAACCCTAAACTAAGTGGTTTTGGTTAGTTTTAGACTAGAAACATAACTAGAACTTACCTAAGTCAAATCATTCTTCAGAACTTAGAAAAATTAGAACGCTAAGAGGAGAAAGAAGTTAAGAACCCTAGTTCAAGAACGGAGCAAGATTTCATCAGTTCCAGCCCCGAAATAGAAAGATTTCTCTGTGAAATTTGTCACAAGGTATGTGGGATTTCACTAGTGGGTTCCTTTCGCCCATTAGGTCCCTAGATTTAAGTCAAATTCTTGATTCCCTATTATCAAATAGACTAGGGTTTCTAGAACTTCAGCAGATTATCATGAATTAATTAGTTAAATGTTCCAAATCAGATTATCATGTTATTACTTGGTTTCTTGCATGAATTTCAGAACCCTAGCTATGTAGTTCTTTAGTTCTTGAATTACACATGCTAGGTCAGATATTTCAGTACTTCAGATATACATGCCTCAGTTTTGTATGTGCTATTATCAGTATATTAATGTGTATTCCCAGTTTGCATGTCAGTTTTGAGCTATCTAGTATATTACAGAAATTCAGTCATAATGTGTTAATCATTTAATCTATTGGGAGTAGCATAATACCAAGTTGGACTAGGGTCAGTCACCCATATAGTCCCAGAACTACGAGCCACGTAGGTTATAAGTCCCCTATGTGGGCATCATTTAGTGATCACGCCAATCATGCCTCTATACTTGTGGCAGGGTATATTGGGTCCTCTCGATGGGGCGTGTACATTGGACTCCACATTTAGCTCATGTGGTCTTATTATAGGTTATTAGTAGCTCCCACAGTTCAGTCAGACTCTATTGCATTGACCACATTTTCGGTACAGTCAGTATACAGTCTCAGCATATTATAAATTTGGCCATTGCATCCAGTTAGTTCAGTATTCAGTATATATATCATGTTTAGATTATACTCTTGCTTTATTGCTTGTTCAGTTATATGTTTATTTTAGTTTTACTCTATCATGCATGCTTAATACCTTTCAAGTACTGACGCATACTCTGCGCTACATCTTCTCGTGATGTAGGTCCAGGTTCTCAGCATCCAGATCATGTATAGATCGATTCCTGATCTCCACTTCAGCATCATCAGTGGTGAGTCCTCATTCTTCAAGGACAATAGTCATGTTATCATTTCAGTTTTTCAGTCTTCTAGTTTCAGTTTTGCTAGACTTAGCTGGGGCATGTCCCAACACTTCTAGTCAGTTAGAGGTTATTTTCTGACATAGTTAGATTTAGCTTAATATTTGAGTTTGATATTTCTCTTGTATTAAACTCTCATATTTGATATATTCAGTTTTAGTATATGGGTATTCCCCATCATTTCAGATTTACTTACGATTAGCTTCCGCATCAGTGATTATTATTATTAATATGCTCATGTCATGCCAGCAGGGTTAGCTTGGGGTCACTTGTGATCCTAGGTCCCGTGTCCACGTCTCGGGAGTAGCTTGGAGCGTGACAAACTTGGTATCAAAGCACTAGGTTTAAGAGTATTAGGATGTCTGAAAAGCCGCACTAAGTAGAGTCATTTTCATGGGTGTAAAGTGTAACACCCCTAAAATTCTAGACCAACTCTTGCATGTCGATGAATCATCTCGTAATTACTAGAATCTGTTTTATTCTCATTTTTGGAACTTGAAATATTGTGATTTGCAAACTTGCTTAGCATAAATTGTTATCGTAAATTAAGGTATTGTATGGGGGTATTTGCGTAATTATCTAATTATACTTACTTATACATTGGAAGTGTGGGTATAAAGTACATAAATATAGTTATATATGTATGCTTTTTGGGCAGCCATATATTTGTTTGGGCAGCCCCTTTTGGTAACATATGTCCATGTGACAAGGATAACTTTTGTAGCTATATATCTTTACACCTCCTTTGATTGAATTCGTTTTCCCTCAAGTCTAAGAACATTATAACATTAGATAAACAGTTGTTCTTCAAAATCAAGAGAAAAACTAAGTCCTTTTGGTTGGAATCCGACACACACACACTTCCTTTTGGTAAGTAACGAAATCTGCTTCTGAGCTGGGTAGTGCTTGGTATTTTATGCATATCTCATTCAAAAGAACTTAGTTTACAGTGAATAAATATGTTTTGGAAAGATAATTAGTATACCTACAACTCTTGTGTTTATGTAAAATTCTAATTTAGCTTTTATGGATACTAAATAAGGGACGCAACATATGACAAGTTCCATCAAGATTCTGGAATTAGAAATCCTGTATGTTCAACTGTTAGTGTTTTGATTATATCTTTTTGTACAAAGAGTATTTGGAGGTGGTTCTTGATTATTTACAAGCTTAAGAGATGTACCTAAATCTTTTATGAAGGATATAAATTCCATTTTGGCCGTTTTCTGTTTCAAATCTAAGTTGCGACATGAAGTGTGTTTATTGGGCAGAATATCTGTTTTGGGAGTATAGTCGTATTTGTACATGCTAGGCTTACTTGTGATAGTAACCCTGTGTAATGACATCATTATTGAGCTACTAGAAAGTAAATAAGTTATTGAATTCATTTTTTAAGGTTGTATATCCTCGTGTACGAGTTGAAGATTTTGATACGCTGGTTGGTCTACGATTTGAACTCGTGAAGTCGTGTTGGACTATTTTTGTGCTAAAGAACTGAGGTTTGTGTATAAACTTATACTTGTACTCTTTTTACCTGCTGGTATATCTGAAAGTTTACTTTGGTACCTTGGTTACGTCCTGTCACTTTGCATTGTCGTATTGGTATTCTTTAATACATTAAAGACGCTTGTGTAACTCGCCCACTTGTACGGATTATTTGATCACTTAGCACTCTTGTTGGGACCTTGTCCTTCTTGTGGCTGTGACTTTGTCACTCTTGGCATGCCTCTTGATTCGGAACATTTACCATCTTGACTCTGGATTTTTAGTCCGTCTTAAGAATGGAAGTTGTCCATTTTAAGTACGAACTAGAAAGCCATTTTTAATATGGTTCTTGGTTCTCTTGATTATTGGGTTTTGACCCTTCTTGATACCTGCTTGTGTTTGGTGTGACGACATGATGTATGTATTGGGCGAGCCTTGTTGTTGAATATCTTGGAAAACTGTGCTATGAGCTTTCTTGACACTTGGATCTTTAAATATCGAACTTGATACTCTTTATATATTGTTTACTTGATTTATTTATTATGTTCAATTATGCTGCCCTTTACTTGAGAATGATAAC